>PITA01021125.1:0-33374 GCA_004023965.1 Spilogale gracilis | reverse complement strand
GTCTCCTTGCCTTGCCCCGGGCTTAGCTGTGTTTAGCTTCTTTCTAGCCCCGATTCAGGCCATAATCTGCTGTTATTCCTCGCTCACAGAGCACTTTCGTTTTCGGGTATTTGTTTTCAATGGTTCAGCTCTGCGGGCTTCCTCCCCCACTCCCCTGTCTCTGGGGGCAAGCCTCCAGACCCTCCAATTTGTTTCTACCTTTTTGCCGATGTTCTTTGTCTCTCGTGGCGGTCCAGAAGTGGGATATATCACATTTCAGGCTGGTTTCATGGGTGTTCACGGTGGTCTTGTAGTGGTTTTTTTGCTGGAATTCAGCTCTCTTCAGGGAACTCCCCGAAATGCGGTCACCTGGCCTTCCACCATCTTGACCCCTTAACCTAGACATTGTATTATTTAACTTATCCTAACTAATAGGAGGTCTTATCCCTTGGTTTTTTTTCCTCTTCCCTCTCCTATCAGAACTAAGGACAATATAAATTCCATCACACTGAACTCCTTGGTACTCCTCACACAGGCATCTCAGTATGCTGCTTTATATTGTTAAACTTGTATTCATAATTTTCTCTTATTCCATAAAGGCAATGACCTCCTGGAGAAAAAAAAAAGACAAATCAATTTTACTAAGGGGTATCATGCAGAATTTGAAAAATACTGGCCCTTGTTCCTAACTTCCATTTTATAGGGAACAGGGGCAGATATATATTCTATTGTCTGTAGGTTTTGTTTCTTTGGAGAACTCTGGCTCATACAATGTGAATAGAAAAATGGGATAACAGAGAGAAAAATTAAGAGGTTACTAGATTGTCCTAAAATATAGACCAGTATAAAAATGAAAAAAAAAGAGAAAGGAGTATCTGTTATTCTTAATTTCTAATAAAGACTAGGGATGAAAATTAACTATATTGTTAATTATATAATTATAAGCTATTAAGTTCAAATTCATTTTACCACTGAATACAATATCTTTTGCACTTTTTGAATATAAAAGAAAACCACTTAGTTTTATTCTTCTATCATTAGCAGCAACAAAAATAAACTAAAATATTTGGGAAAGAAAACCATGGCTGATAATGTTATTATTATTTAAGTGATAATTTTTATGTTATTTGTATTTATAATTTTCATAATGTTTAATATATTTGCTAAAATTGTGTTTTTTAAATAATACTGGAAGTTAAAAATACTTAAAATTATTAAATCTTGGAATTATTTTTATATTAAGGTATTAGTATTTATCCTAAGTGCTTTACATACATGACCAATTTACTGTTCATATCAATTCCATGACATAGGGTCTATCATTTTCTTATCTTAAGAGGAAAAAACTTTGGCACAGAGTGTTTATGAACCTTGGCATAATGTTTGCAAGTGATCAAGCCAGGATTTCCACATAGTTACTTAGTTTGTATTTCACAGAAGGACTCTGCATATTTCTGTGTGTTTCTGTGTATGTTGGAGTGTAAATTGAAACATAGTTGAGCTGTTTCCCTTCAGTAGATACTACTCTTGGCATGCTATTATTTTAGGATTAAAATTTCATTTTTTTTCACATTTAACTATTTTTAACACATATTGCCTGCTATATGATATTGAAAGCACTTTGTTTTAAAAATCAAGGTGTGACTGCACAATTACTGTATTAAATGACAGTTACATTTGAAAAGAGGAGAAAGATAATGTTGCTCATTTTTAGGAATGTGTTTTGGGTTGAAAAATCTTATGGATCGTAATCTTCCCCTGCAGAAGTTCTATGCATAAGAAATTAAATCTAAAAGTATAACAATATATCTTTTTCATTGAATGTTATGTTATGCATGTAAATATAAAATATTTTGTCACTTCTGTAGGAGAATTAGTCAATTTCTATAAAATAAAAGGGATCAGTCCTCCACAAAAGGATCACATTCATCATTTAGCCATCTGGCATAAAAATATGTAGACAGACAAGCTGAAAATAAATGGAAAGTGTTTAGTTTTTCCTCCTTACATTATACCAGCCAGTGTCTGCTAGTTATCTGGAGTTTAACATATAAGAACTTAAAGCTCTGTTGGGGGATGCTCCATTTCAGGGGCTAATTGTGATTTTATGTTTATTGTAATTGAACCCTTGATGGGTAATCACACCATGAGTTTATATTCACTAACTACAGATTCTGTGCATTTGTGTTAATTTCCTAAATCTGTCTTAAAAAATACCACAGATTAGGTGGCTTAAAAAAGCAGGAATACATTGTCTCACTGTTCTGGAGTCCAGAAATGTGAAATCAAGATGTTGGCAGGGTTGGTGCCTTCTTAGGGTCTCAGAGGGAGAATCTGTTCTATCACCTCTTTGTTAGCCTCTGGTAATTGCTGACAACCGTTGGTGTACTTTGATTTGTAGCCAGATAACTCCAATCCTTCCTTGTTTGCCACTTAGTATCATCCCTCTTTATAGTGAAAGGCTGCTGCAAAGCCCCCCCCCCCCACTCTCCCGGATGTAACTCCAACGTACAATGGTAGGGACCCAACACAAACTGCCACCCATGGCAACCTGTCCAAAGCAACCCAAACTCCATTGTCTGAAGGTAGGGACCCAACCGAAACCACCACCCATGGCAACCTGTCCAAAGCTTCCAACCGAAACTGTCACCCATGGCAACCTGTCAAGCTTTCTTCCTGGAAAATGCACAAACGCAGCTTGCAATGATTGATGAAATGTATGATCGATGCGCGGGCTTTGCTGTAACGGACAATGTAGTTCTACATAAGGCCACCCCCGAAAGAACTCGGGGCTCTCAGCCGCTGACTGGTTTGGGGTCAGGCTGTGAGCCCGAGCATGCTCGAATAAACCCTTTGCTTTGCATGGAACTGGTCTCTCAGAGTCTTCCTTGACAGGTGCGGCATTCCAAGGCTCCCAGCTAACTGCCCTCGGCGGTCAACCCTTACAATAGAAGTCTCTTCTTTTCTCCTAAGGATACCAGTATATTGGGTTAGGTTCTACCCTAACCCAGAATGACCTCATCGTAACATAATTACATCTAGAGAAGACCCTATTTTCAAATAAGATCACATTCATATGTACTAGAGTATATAACTTCAAAGTATTTGGGGGGAAACAATTCAGTCCATATTCATCTGATCTCGGCCCTCCAAAATCCATACCATTCCCACATGCAAAATACATTTACCTCCTCCCAGTTTCCCCAAAAGTCTTTTTTTTTTTTTTTTAAAGATTTTTACTTATTTGACAGCGAGAAACACAGCCAGAGAAGGAACACAAGCAAGGGGAGTAAGAGAGGGAGAAGCAGGCTTCTCGCCGAGCAGGGAGCCCGATGTGGGACTCGATCCTGGGTCTCTGGGATCATGAACTGAGCCGAAGGCAGTCGCTTGACCAACTGAGCCACTCAGGTGTCCCAAAAGTTTTTTTTTTTTTTAAGATTTTATGTATTTATTTGACAGAGAGATATAGAGAGAGCACAAATAGACCAGCAAGCAGAAGGAGAGGGAGCAGCAGGCTTTCCGCTGAGCAAGGAGTCCAATCTGGGGCTCTATCCCAGGACCCTGAGATCATGGCAGGAGATGAAGGCAGCCGCTTAACCGACTGAGCCACCCAGGTGCCCCTCCCCCAAAGTCTTAACCCATTACAGCATCCACTATAAGTCCAAAGTCTCATATAAATATAATCAACTCAAAAAGTATATATATATATAATCAACTCAAAAAGCCCCAAATCTCATCTTTGAAATCATCTAAATCAGGTTGTGGGTGAGATTCTGAATATGTTCCATCTGTGACAAATTCCTCTGCATCTGTGGACCTGTGAAACTTAGAAAACAAGTTTTTCTTTTTTCTTTTATTTTACTCTTTTAAAGATTTATTTATTGATTTATTTGACAGAGAGAGAGAGATCACAAGTAGGCAGAGAGGCAGGCAGAGAGAGAGGAGGATGTAGGCTCCCTGCTGAGCAGAGAGCCTGATACAGGCCTCAATCCCAGGACTCTGAGATCATGACCTGAGCCGAAGGCAGAGGCTTTAACCCACTGAGCCACACAGGCGTCCAGAAAACAAGTTTTTCAAAAATACCATGGTGGAGCAGGCATACATTAGGCATTCCAAATTCAAAATGGAGGAATTCAAAGGGAAAAGGGGCGTACAGGTCCAAAGCAAGTTGAAATCCAGCAGGGTAAATTCCACTAGATCTGAAGCTGAGATTCTTCTTCTGAAAATAAGCTCTATCTCAGTGTTCTGTCCTCTGGGATAAGTGGGCAGGAGACCTGCCTTCTCAGCCTCAGCAGTCAGCTTGCCTTCTGGGCCTAGCGCAACAGTAGCAATCCTGATGGCCTGTGAACAATCCTCCAAATCATTCTATCCTTTTCTTGAAGGGCAGCATATGTTCACAAGCTGAATTGTTCTATTGGACCATTTTGAACTTGTAAAATCCCAGAAGTCTGACAGCTTTCCTTGATTTTATCCTATTTCTTGCCCCTTCAGTCCAATCTAGCAATATTTCAGTTGATTGGGTCCTTAAATCACATACTTAATCCCTCCTTCCACACACTGATGTTATCTCCAGAGCAAGCTTTAGTTCTTATTTTCCTTTCCTTTTTTTTTTTCTTTCACCCCACCCCCCAATGTGGATAGGTTGAGAATTTTTCAAATCATCAAGTCCTGGTTTCTTATTGTGTACTAGTTCCTTCCTCAACTGATCTATTTTCTCTCACATATTACTATAAGCGGTAAGGGAAAACCAGGCAACATCTTTGATTCTCTGCTTATAAACAGGCTCAGCAAACAATCCATACAAGTTGCTCACTGGCTTTGTTTTTTTACCCAACAGTAGAACACAATCTACAAATTCTTGTGCCACTTTATAACAGGGATCAAGGGCGCCTGGGTGGCTCAGTGGGTTAAGTGTCTGCCTTTGGCTTAGGTCATGATCCTAGGGTCCTGGGATGGAGCCCTGCATCAGGGTCCTTGCTCAGCCGTGAGTCTATTTCTCCCTCTCCCTCTACCCCTGCACCTGGTTGTGCTTGCTCTTACTCTTTTTTACAGCAGCACCCCGTTTCTATCGATACCAAAGTCTGTATTTGTTTCCTAAAGCTGTTGTAACAAATGACCACAAACTGGGTGGCTTAAAACTACAGATGTTTATTTATTCATAATTCTCGAGCCAGAAATATGAAATGAAGGTATCAAATAGAGTTGATTTTTTCCCCCATGGGGGCTCAGAGGGAGAATCACTCTAATGCTTTTCTGATGGTTGATAGCAGTCCTTAGCATGATTTGACTTATGGCAGCATGACTCCAATCTCTGTCTCTATCACACATGACATTTCTTCCTTCTTTTCTGTGTCTCTTGTCTTCTCATAAGGACACCAGTCATATTGCATTAGGGACCATACTAACCCCAGTGTGATATTGTTATAGCTTAACTATCCCTGCAAAGAACCTATTTCCAAATAAGATCATATTCATAGATACTAGGGGTTAGGACTCAACATATGTTTGGGGGTACACAATTCAACCCATACAGGATCTTGTATTTTAAGGAAAATCTACATGGTTTTGTTGTTTGATTTTAAGAGAAAACATTTGGAACAACTATCAAAATGTAGGTATTTCTATGGCTTAATCCTCCAGTATCAAGGTCTCACCTAAACTTCCTTCAATCAACTTTCCTAACGCAATTCATAGCTTTATCACCCCTTTCTATTTCTTGTTCTAGATTAATCTCTTTCAGGTCTAAATTCTACATTAAAAAAAAAGTGGGATAATGGAAAATCAAGCCTGTTCAGCTACATATTGCAGACTTTAGGTTAAGACATGTTCAATACCAAATAATTAAAATTTGTGACTCATGCAATTTGCATTTTATCAGGAGATGCAACAAAAACTCTGGTAATTGATCCTGACCTCTACCTGTATGATTCACTTAGTTAAATTAAATAAAAAAGTTTTTGAGTTTTAAAACTTCCTGTAAATGCAACCTAGGATATCACAAAAAAAAATGTAAAAATAAAATATGGCAAAATTATTCAGATCACAAAACACTTTTAGTGTTTTAAGACTGTCAAGAGTATTTTACAGAATTCCTAATGACTTACTGAAATAATCTATCTCTTAAAACAGCATCACTGCTTTCTATTTTTGATGCAAGAGAGAAAGTTTATGTTGTCCATCTGCCAGGCACTTTTCTCATTGTTTGTACACATGTATATGTGGGATTCTGACACCTATGTCAATCACTCTTTTGTTTTTAATGTAAGTATAATCTCATAAATTTCATCTAATTAAAAATTCTGTGCAATATTATCATATGGGAATATCTTCAGGCATTTAACACATAAAATAACATAATCTGTACTCGAAGTTTGGTGAGAGTTAGTAAAAGATATCCATATTGTGTATATAGAATTATTTCTGCAGAATTTTTTAAACTATAAATGAACTATACCTTATTCTGAGTTCTTTTGATGTCTGATTCAAAATAAGTGTATCTATTTCTATTCAGACTTCAATAAAAATATCTCAAGGTATAATTATTAAAACCAAAAGTTAGTTTAATTTACATAGTAAAATATTTTATAAATATATATATTCCATTCTTAGAAAAAAATAAAATATTGAATGGCCATAGATTTCTAAGAGTATCATAGCTATGTTATTTAGTGCTTACAAAGTATCTGAGACTGAGATAAATAATTTATATGTATTAACATATTAAATCTATAGAGCTACACTGCATGGTCAGTGCTATTAATCTCTGACTTTAGAAATTCAAAAGAAAGCACAAGATATTAACTTACCCAAGGTTTCAAGCTAGCAAATGTCAGAACTGAGATTTTAATAGAGGAGTTCAGGCTTGATAGTATATATTTTCAATAACCAAACAACCAAACTATACTGCTTTCTGCTAAATTGCAAATAATTAAAATTAACATTTATTTTTATCTCAAACTTTTGACTGGTTGTCTATGATAATGCCCCTCTTCATTTTTCACCAAAGACCTTTGGAATGAGCAAGTGAGAATGTATGCTACTTAGAATAGATAGTGTTTTGTTGAATCCCTAGTACTGAAAGCAATGCCTAGTCCACTTTAGGTTGTCTATAAATATTTGAAGAAATAAATAAATAGATGATTGATTTTGCTCTGCCCAGTATTACTTTGCTATATTTATGGAAGAAAAACAAAATGAAATGGAAAAAATCAAAACATCTTCTCCAACAGGATTTTGGTCAATTATGTTATAAGTTGTCAATGAAAGCATTAGCATCTAAAGCAGGAGTTGGCTAACTGGACCACTGCACCCAATCCTGCTCACAACTTTTTTTTTTTTTAATTAAGTTGTGTTGGAGCTACACTCATGTTTCTACATATTATCTGTGACTGTTTTTTTCTTCAAGGCAGGGTTGAGTGGTTATAACAGATGACATGATCTCCAAAGTCTTAAAAATTTACAATCTGGCCTTTTACAGAGGAAGTTTGCTGATCCCAGATTTAAAACAGATGAAACTCTGAGGCACAATTTCAGAATTTAGTTAAAACAATTTTATTCCTTTCTTGGTATCCTAAGTCTTGTCAAATAAATGGAGAAAAGTGACCACCTTGATACAGGAAAACTGATAAGTCAGCCAGAACCATATCTTGGTGATGTCACTTAATGTAACTGCCTTGACTGCTTACAAGAAAGAAAAGAGAGAGAGAGAGAGAAAGAGAAAGAGAGAGAGAGAGACTGGGAGAGATTCAAAATTCAATGAAACTGGATACCAAAGTGGACTGAGTTATGATGTCAGCAGTATAATAGAGTTTAAAATGGGAAACAAGAAACAAACATGGAAATGTCGCATCATGGAACTTGAAGTTAGCATTTTACTTTTGTAGTAAGGAATGCTAGATATAAAACACTTCACGTTATTGAGGGGCACCTGGGTAGCTCAGTCAGTCTAAATTGCACTCACGTCATGATCTCAGGGTTTTAAGGTCAGGCTCTGCACTCAGAGTGGAGTCTGCTTGTCCCTCTGCCCCTCCCCCCACTCATGCAAGCTCTGTTTGTCTCTCTGTCTCTCAAATAAATGATAAAATTAAAAAAAAATATTTCATGTTATTGAAACCTGACATTATCATACGTTTAATGAGGTAACTAAATTAGAAGGTCTTCCTATTGCTTGATGATTAGAGAATATACTACAAAATAGTAGTAACAGTTTAAGATAGCTTGCAATTATAATAAATAGCAATCATCAAGAAGATAAGAAGAAATTCTGAGACTATACCCCTTGATAACAAAGACCTAAAAGGAGTTATTTTCAGGAGACTGTTGTAGCCATCCTCTAAGCTATCCACAGTGAGAATTACTTCTTGATTTCCACATGCTTGTGTTGTCTGTCCCACCTCACATTGTGCCAGGGTGTGTCTGAGGGTCAACAGAATACAATAGAAGTGATGGTATTTCACAGAAAGAAACTGAGGTAACTCCCTCAGTTTGAATTCCCAGAAATCTGTGCGGTAAAGGGAGGCTCTGTCTGAGAATCTTTCCTCCATCAGATACTAAGCTCTAAAGCACTATGATGCCAACTTAAAACAAACCCATAAATAGTTTTTACGATGCTGAATATAATAGAGTGACTTCAATAATTTATTTAACTGAAACTTTCCAAACAATTATTAAAATCTTTGGCCTTGATCATTGCAACTCCTTAGATGTTTAATTTCACAACACACATAGCTGTGAAACTACAGCAAAATGAATTCTAAAAATGAATAAACCAATATTCTTGTTGTCTTCTTTTAATATGGTCCATTAACTATAAGTTATTAAATTACCTTTTTGCTAAACTTGAGGGCATAATCCTAAAATCAGTGTTAGCGTGCATATGTTTATGGGCAATTCAGAATAAATGTAGGGAAATGAAGTTCTAACAGACTGGTAGTATTCAGAGACCCGTTCACACATTTTACCATTTCACTCATAATCATGTTGCCCATCGTAACTGGGCTTCAAGTTTGACTCGCTACAGTAGAGGTTATATTTAAGATGTTGCCTTGTTACTTTGGAAAGTAGAGACAAATTTATTAACTAAAAAATGTCAACAACAAAAAAGATTGGTATATGAACATTGGAAGAATGGGAATTAAAATCATTCTCAAGAATCCCATCTAAGGAATGAAAGTCATAACACAAACATAGGAACAGAGTGTTGATCTTCAGCAAATAATTTACATGAGCTCCGATAATATATGTAAGAGGCTGCAGTATTTAAAGTGTGTAGTAAATCAGTTTTCAAAAAAAAAGATAGGAATCTAATTTTGTATGAAGCAGGATCACAGAATAAGAGAATGGAAATGTATGTCTTGATGGTTTGGGTTTATAAGAATGAATGCATTAAAGTAAAATATTCATACAGATTTATGATGAAACAAATTACTGTTACTACAGAACTAAATCTAGCTTCAAGTAAAGACATATCTTTATTATAATATCATACTTTGGCCCAAAGGTCATGTCATAAATTAAAGCTGAAATTAGTCCAGCAGTGTCCCATTATTTTTTCTCAGCATGAAACTTTAATAATATGACTTCAACTGACCTTATTTTACTATTGTTTCAAGATATCTTGTTAATATTCTTCTTTTGCATTATTACCTATTCAACATATACTTTTTTCCGCTAAAAAATATATTTTAGCTCCAGCTGCACCTTGTTCAGCTTGCCGTCTGTTGAACATTTGGATTCGCTGTAAATGCTGGCGTATCTGCTCTGCAGGGGTATTTTGCCAGATGATCATTCTTTCTCTCTACGGTCATTCCTAACACCACTGTCACGTGCATATGCTTTAACTTTTGAGAAAACAGACTTGATATATTCAGAAAACAATGCTTTCTACAAATAACTTGTAACAGTTAAGAATATTAAATCTTTCCATGCACAAAGTTTGTGTTGATACTAATATAATTGTGGTTTTTGCATATTGTAACTGAACTCAGAAATACAAGATTAATAAAAATTCCCTAAAGCATCAGGTTATCCTCATGACATTCATTTCAGTAATTTTTAAAATAGTTAATCAAGTGTAGTTGTATGATTATTCTTCTATGTCTATCCAATATACTTGTTTAATCATGCGAATCTAAGATTGCTAATAATAAAATGTTTTGTGAGACTTGCAAAGCTTTCAGTGTAAATGCCATGCTTCTTTAAGAATCTGTATGTCTGCATATAATCAACTTACTAAATTCTATTTAACATCTTCTAATTGTACACTAGAATATATGAGGTTTGTTTTTTAGATTTGAATAGCCCCTAGGCACAGCGGCTGCTTTTGGATTTTGTTCTTTGCCCCTCCTGGGCTGCACTAGTAACTACTACTGTTATGGTCAGAAAGGCAAAGCATTAGACTAGAGGTGAGTTTCATCAACTTTAGAAGTCAAAGGCATTTCTATTAAGATGTGTCTTTATATAAAATTTTTAGTAATAGTTTGTTCTTTTTTAAATAAGAACAGATCGCTTATAGGACAATAGCCTATTTGTTACATAGAGATTATAAATATTGAGCATTCCTTTTTTTTCTTTTCATTTTCCTCACTGTGCTCCATCCTCTAAGAGAAAACTTGATTACAGTACAATGAGTACCAAGACATTCTGAATGGAAAATCTACCCTGTAAAGTCCATTTTCACTCTTTTTTCAGAAAAATAAAATTCTTTATGATACCTATGAGTAACATTTATTGCTCTTTTGGAATCCAGTGGCAATTAATAGTTGTGTTAAACAGGATATCAGCTTGGCAAAATGAGCCCTTACCTGCTAAAAGCATCAATTAAAAAGTCAGGGAATTAATGGACTTGGCTATTAAATACTCACAAGCACATCATTTAAAAGCTGGAAGTTTAAAGTGGATTTTTGAAATCTGTGAAATTGAGATCATTAGGGCCAAAGAAAATTGGAATGAATTGCAACGGAGAAATATTTTAAAGATGGAACTGAACACCTGTGAATCTGGGACCAGTTGGTAAACATATTAGAGGACATTGAACCTACATCTATAAAATTGTTAAGTGTTTGAGAAATGAAATGTGCTTTTCCCAGGGTCAGAAATTCTGCCAACTATATGTGGTTCCATGCATTTTTACATATCAAAGATAGACTTAATGAACAAGAAAGTAGACATATTTATCCCACTTTTCTTTACATGGGAAATTAAAACACTAACACAAACACACAGAAGTAAAATTTATGAGCAGATGGTCTACCAGGCAGAATTTTTTTCCTTCTCTTTTCACAGTGCTGTATTGTAGCCCGTCTATGTGGACTTTTATTTAAACACTAGAAAAAATATAAATATTTTATTTTCTGGCTAAAAGAATTTATTTATGCAAAAACACAACACTTAAAAATCATAATATATATTCATTTTGGGTTTATTTTATTAAGTACAATGGATCAAGAATAATCAAAATATCTTTGAGTTTATCTTTGGAAGCAATTTCTAACTTGGAAGAAAAAAATGAAAACATGGTACATACTTGCTGTGAGAAAAATACAATTAAGTTTAATTTATGATTTAAATAGTAGAAAAATAAGCATTTATTTTTGATAAATTAGTTTCTAATTGCTGATAAAAATATTTTTTGATTACAGTGTTTCAAATATTAACCACATGACTATTATCAAATGAAACTTTTATATGTTCAACTACTTGGTCATAGAAGATCTATTTTATGTATATACTTTTCAGAAACCATACAGTTTTAGCTACTATTTCTAGAAACCAAGAACACCAAATATATTTTAGAAAAAGTATTTAAAGTCTTTTAGTAATAAGGCAAAATCTTAAGTAACTAATTGGGATTTTACTCTTTTATAGGATTTTATCTTTACATAAATCTCAGTGACTATACAAAGATAGCAGAGTGTAACTCCTCATTATTTGAAAAAGAAAAAATGAATAAATCATGACTTTAACATTTAAAAATAAGAATATAAAAACAGAGCACCTTTAGTAAAAAGCAACCCATGAATTTTCATGCTATCTATAGATTTTATAGAGTAAAATATGTATGCAGATTTGAAAGCAAATAATTGTACAGTACGTTAGAAACTGACCTCATAGGTGAGTATACATTTCAACTTATTAACATATATATGTTCATATATATATGTAAATTGATATTAACATCCCTATATTTTTATGGAACTCTGCTTTAAAATACATATGTAATTTATATATGTACATATAGATATGTGTATATACACATATCTACATGCATATATGCAAATATAGATTGTGTGTGTGTAAGGGAAATCATTTTAAATTAGATATAATCAGCTGCGAGCTAGTAAATAATAGTAAATAACAAACGGCTCTCGGGAAAGGAACCAAAACAATTTGCAGCTTTTGCCAGTTATCAAGCTAATCACCACTGTTGATGCCAAGGTACCAGTGTGATGCCAACTGACTCACAAGATTTGTGAACTTTATTTTTTCTTTTTCTTTTTTTTTTTAAATTCTATTCATTTATTTGACAGGGAGAAACACAGCTAGAGAGGGAACGAAAGCACGGGGAATGAGAGAGGGAGAGGCAGGCTTCCCGCAGGTAGGGAGCCTGATGCGGGGCTCCTGACCTGACCCAAATGTAGACACTTAACTACTGAGCCACTGAAGTGCCCCAGATTTGTAAACTTCCAACGGTCAGTTTTTGCAAGGCAGTAAGGACCAGTTCCTATGTAGCATACAGTAAGAATGAATAGAGGAATTTAGCTATTGCTCACCAACTTTATTTAAAATAGTCACAATTAATATTGGCACATACAAATAATAGTACCAAGCAAAACAAACACTTTTATCCAGCACAAAAATATGAATAGTCCCCACATTATGGCTCCATGTTGCTTTGTTACTTTTAATCATGTGTCCCTCTTTTAAAATTGCAATTTTCCATATATTTCATGTATTTCATTTTCATTCCCACTTTCTCCTATATTTTATTGTTTCCCCATTTTATTTATTTTTATTTTTTTAAATATTTATTTATTTTAAAGAGACATAGAGAGAGAGACAGCATAAGCAGGGGGAGAGGGTGACAAGCAGACTCCCCACTGTGTATGGAGCCTGATGTGAGGCTCAATCTCAGAACCCGGAGATCATGACCTAAGTCTAAATCAAAGGTCAGACACTCAACAGACTGAGCCAGCCCAGTACTCCCTGTTTCTCCATTTTAAAAATAAACAACTTAAAGAAAAACAGTCTGACAATTCAATTTTGCTAAAATACAAAAACAAAACAAAAAAAATCCAAAAAACTTCATTTTAACAATGTTTCTCTTAGTGACCTCATGAAAACCATTTCCTAAAACACAGAAATTAATTTTATATGAATAAAATTCTCCTATTTTTATTTTTCAAAATTTCCATACTAATTGTTAGAACTTTAGTCAAATCAGGCTTTTATCATAATTTTTTTCTTATACCTGATCCATTCTAAAGATTACTCATCGTAAAATTTAGCATAAATAGCTTATATCTTTTATTTTGAAATTTCCCATTCATTTTCTAATTACTGTGCTCCAAAATGACCATGATTTCTGGGTCTTTTATTAATAAATGTGAAAATTATGTCCTTAAACAATCATATGATACTTCATGTTCATTAATATTTACCACCTTAAGAGGCGCCTGGGTGGCTCAGTTGGTTAAGCCACTGCCTTCGGCTCAGGTCATGGTCCCGGAGACCTGGGATCGAGCCCCACATCGGGCTCCCTGCTCGGCGGGAAGCCTGCTTCTCCCTCTCTCACCCCCTCTGCTTGTGTTCCCTCTCTGACTGTGTTTCTCTCTGTCAAATAAATAAAATCTTTAAAAAAAAAAAATTTACCACCTTACATAGAGATAGCAAAAAACAGAAGATAAATAAAATATTAATTAAACCATTTACTGTTTTTTTGTTTTGTTTTTTTCTGCTCAGTCCTTCAATGTATTTGATTACTGCAGTGGAATGAAATTCTTCCTTCCATATCTTAATGGTAATTATAACAGCTCTTGATTATTTACAAAATGGTTTTTGTCACAAAATTTTGCTTATACAGATAGTCACTGATTTATAATGGTTTGACTTGAGATTTTTTGACTTTATGATGGTGCAAATGCAATGCCCATTCAGTAGAAATAGAATTCTGAATTTTGAATTATAATCTTTTCCTATGGTGAGCCATATACAATAGTGAGGGGATCCCAGAGCCAGGCTGGCATCAACAGTTGAGTAAGAGCTCCTGAAGTCGCCAGCCTGGGTGTTTTCACCTGGTTAGGCTAGAGTTAATCGTGGAGCAAAATTCTTGGTGCCCGCCTATTTGGGCCTCTGCCCTTGCGAGTCGAAGGCCAGTTAATCATGTTCTGTTATAGACATAAACATGTAGACATGTGCTGTGCCTCCCTTTTTTATTTTTTATAGTAGTTTGGTGGGAACAAAGAGAATTGTTGTCATGAGAAAGAGATATGGGGAACTGTGGAGGTATGGACAGAATTCTTGCTGTAACTTTCCCACTATAGATGTTTCTGCATGATTGTGCACTGTTCACTATATAATAGCTTGTAACCTTGAATAAAATTGGCACTGTTTGGGCACGATCCACTTTGTCCCTCCCATCCCCATCTCTTTTGTTCTTCTTCTTCGTTTTGTCATCTCCTTACCCTCTCGTTCCTGTCCGTGTTGTCCCACCGGCCGCAACACCGTATAGGATACTCTCAGGTAATGCTGGTCTGTGGCAGTCAGCCATTGCTCCCAATCAGTCACAAGGGTGAACAACTCATACACTTAAAACAGTTCTGCACCCATACAACTACTCTGTTTTTCAGTTTCAGTATAGTCTTCAGTAGATTACATGAGATATTCAACATTTTATTATAAAATAGGGTTTGTGTTAGATGATTTTTCCCAACTAACTATAGGCTAGAGTAAGTATTCTCAGCACATTTAAGGTGGGCGAGGCTAAACCATGATGTTCAGTAAGCCAGGTGCATTAAATGCATTTGACTTATGATAATTTCAATTTGCAAAGGGGTTTTTTGGGATGTGACTTCATTGTAAGTGGAAGAAGTCCTTTATATTTTAATGGAAATAACCTAAAAAATAGTTACACACAATACAACATCAGGAAGCACATACAAAAATGAGCATTAACATGGTGTCAAGTTTATATATGAAATAATCTCAGGTAAGCTTCTTTTTTTTTAATATTTTATTTATTTGACAGAGAAAAACACAGCCAGAGAGGGAACACAAGCAGGGGGAGTGAGAGAGGGAGAAGCAAGCTTCCTGCCAGAGAGGGAACACAAGAAGGGGGAGTGAGAGAGGGAGAAGCAGGCTTCCCGCTGAACAGGGAGCCCGATGTGGGACTCGATCCCGGGTCTCCAGGATCATGACCTGAGCGAAGGCGGTCGCTTAACCAACTGAGCCACCCAGGCGCCCCCATCAGATAAGCTTCTTAAATAAGCTCTGCTATTGGGTGTTTCATGATGTAACTGTGTTTCATGCACTAGGTTGGCAAAGGTAGAACATTCAACATTTAAAAAAGAAACTGACTCTTCACTATAGAGAACAAGCTGATGGTTATCAGTAGGGAGGTGGGTGAGTGGAATGTTAGGTGATGTGGGTTAAAGAGTGCACTTGTAGGGCGCCTGGGTGACTCAGTGGGTTAAAGCCTCTGCCTTCGGCTCAGATCATGATCTCAGGGTCCTGGGATCCATCCCCACATCGGACTCTCTGCTCAGCAGGGATCCTGCTTCCCCCCCTCTCTCTCTACCTGCCTCTCTGCCTATTTGTGATCTCTCTCTCTGTCAAATAAATAAATAAATAAATAAATAAATAAATAAATAAATAAAATCTTTAAAGAGTGCACTTGTGATGAGCACTCGATATCATACGGAAGTGCTGAATCACTATATTGTGCATCTGAAGTTAATATTACTTTGTATGTTAACTAACTGTGATTTAAATAAAAGCTTACCAAATTTTAAAAATATTCATAATTTTAACATATTTGATATATAAATGAGAAAACTCAACTCAAAAGAATTAAGTAACTTTTCCAAAGTTGCACAAATGGAAGTGACTCATATTCTAATAACCTGGTTGAATTAGACTTGTCAGTATCCCACTATACATGAGGAATTTTGCATAGTTATGGAGTACAAAGACTGAGAGCATAGTGTTTGCTTTCTGGATCTAAGGTTTAGGTAAAGGAGACTTGTAGTTTTAACACATTTAAATTGGGTAAGTACTATCATTGAGAATTGTACAAGGTATTCTTTGAGCACATGAGAGAAATTAAAACTTCATAAAAGTAAGGTTTAAAATGGGAAAAAAAACTTAGGAAAGGATATGATATTTTATCTATGTATTTAATAGTTTAATAATGTGTACATAAGTTGTGTTTTAAAGGCAAAAATATTTAGCATTAAATGCAATGAAAATATTAAAAATATTAAAACTTGTATGGCCATGCTAACACAGTGCTGAAATAAAAATATATACCAACACTGTTTACCTTAGAAAAGAGGAAAATTTTTAGATCAATAATTTAAGCTCTCTTTTCAGGAAATTAGAAAAATAAGAGCACGGACACCTGGGTGGCTCAGATGGTTGGGCGTCTGCCTTCAGCTCCAGTCAGGATCTCCAGCTCCTGGGATAGAGTACTGCATCAGCCCCCCCCCCACCCCCTGGCTGGCTTAGCGGGGAGACTGCTTCTCCTTCTGCTGCCTCTTCCTTGCCTCTTCCCCTGCTTGTGTGCTCTGTCTCTCTCTCTCTCAAATGAATAAATAAAAAAATCTTTAAAAAAAGAAAGAAAAGCGACAGCAAAATAAATCCAAAGTTGGCAGAAAGAAGCAAATCACAAGGATAAGAAAAATAAAATCACATTTAAATTGAAAGTAAGAAAAGATAGCAAAAATTAATGAAACATAGCTGTTTCCTCAAAAACAAAATCAGCAAGATATTGAAAAACATCTAGCAAGACTGGCAATAAATGTGTGTGTGTGTGTGTGTGTGTGTGTGTGTGTGTGTGTATGGATATCTGTGTACACATACATGCATGTGTGTATGTGTGTGTACATATGAAATGTCCATGTTGAATTCCATTGACATCTTTTTTTTTTTTTAATGTTAGTCACCACACAGTACATCATTAGTTTTTGATGTAGTGTTCCATGATTCATTGTTTGGTTATAACACACAGTGCTCTATGTAATACATGTCCTCCTTAATACCCATCACCAGGCTAACCCATTCCCTCACCCTCCTCCCCTCTAAAGTCCTCAGTTTATTTCTAGGAATCCCTACTGTATTATGGCTCATCTCCCCATCTGACCCTCCCCTTCATTTTTCCCTTTTCTCCTAACGTCCTCTGTGCTATATCTTATGTTCCACAAATAAATGAAACCATATGATAATTGACTTTCTCTGCTTGACTTATTTACTTAGTATAATCTCCTCCAGTCCCATCCATGTTGGTGCAAAAATTGAGAATTCATCCTTTTTGATGCCTGAGTAATAACCCATTGTATATATGGAATACATCTTCTTCATCCATTTGTCTGCTGAAGGACTTCTCAGCTCTTCCCACAGTTGTGGACATTGCTTCTATGAACACTGGGGTACATGTGGCCCTTCTTTTCACTACATCTGTATCTTTGGGGTAAATACCTAATAGTGTAATTGCTGTGTCTTAGGATAGCTCTATTTTTAACTTTTTGAGGAATCTCCACATGGTTTTCCAAAGTGGTTGCACCAATTTGCATCCACACCAACAATATAAGAGGGTTCCCTTTTCTCCACATCCTCTCCAACACCTTTCCTATTAATTTTGTTCATTCTAACTATTGTAAGATGGTATCTCAATGTGGTTTTGATTTGAATTTCCCTAATGGCTAATGATGATGAACATTTTTTCATGTTTCTGTTAGCCACTGGCATCTTTTTGATTGCCACTGTTGTTATAAAAACATTCAGCAGGGACATTTCACAATGAATACACAGTCATTATTTAACATTTCACCAAATCTTCTTGAACTCCTTAAGAAATCCAATATTTTTTAAAAAAGATTTTATTTATTTATTTGACAGAGAGAAACACAGCCAGAGAGGGAACACAAGCAGGAGGAGAGAGAGAGGGAGAAGCAGGCTTCTCGCTGAGCAGGAAGCCCGATGTGGGGCTTGATCCTGGGTCTCCCGGATCATGACCTGAGACGAAGGCAGTCGCTTAACCAACTGAGCCACCCAGGTGCCCCAAGAAATCCAACATTTTATGATTGTAGCTATCCAGCCAGGAATAAGGTATTCATATAATATAAATGTGTGATACACATTTATTGATGTCAATTATAAATTATTGCCATCTATTTAATCAAAATTCTTGTTTTATATTTACTTACATTTCTGAAATGCAATATTCTAAATCTTACCCTAATATTAAATTAAAACTAATATTTCATTTTTCTTCGATTATTGTATATCGTAATAATTGGACCTATTATTTTAAATTCAGTGTTCACCAGACTGCTCTACAGATGTAAACAATCACATGAAATTGCCAGAAACTCTAATGGATGCAGAATGTACTCTGATAATCTGTGTTGTTTATGTTTTTTAAATTATAATTGGGAACTTATTTTATTCTGGTATCTCTTATAGAACATTAAAAGCAGAAAAAAAATATTAATTGCCAGTGTGGGAAAATCAAAAGAGTAGTTCAGTTGGTACTTGCTGACAAATCTATATGTCTATAGGAAAATGGTCAATAATAAAATGTCTTCACTATTTAATCTTACAGAGAGCTAAATATAATTCTCTATGACTATCCAAAACATCCCATTTAAAATTAAAACTGAGGTAATGTATCTCTTTTACAGGGCAACCTTTGGTAGGTACAGAACTTGCAAAAACCTTGTATAACAACATTCTTGTAAGATATCTATGATTGTATCTGCAAAATTTTGCAAATATTCAAAATCATGAATGGTTCTTAAGACACTAATAATGTATAAGCATCTTATATATAAGAGGAAATATCATATATATGTAATTATGCTCATATACATCATAAATACATTCCATATATAATATATCATAAATACTATGTATATATATGGTAATCATATATCATAAAGTATTATATATAGCATGTCATATGTTTCATTACTGTTCTCAGTTACTAATCCTACTTTTATAATATCTAATCTTTAAAGTATTTTTCTCCTTGGCCTTGTATTTTACTTTTGTAGAATACATATTCAGGTGTTCTTCATGTTTTTCATGACTCTAACTTGTTCAAGCTTTTCTCCAACTTCTTGTCTATGAAGAATATTGGCATGGGGCACCTGGGTGGTTCAGTTGATTATGTGTCTGCTTTTGGTTCAGGTCATGATTTCAGCGTCCTGAGATTGAGCACCACATAGGGTGCACTGATCAGTGCTCAGTGAGGAGTCTGCTTCTTCTTCTCTCCCTCCCCCCTGCTTGTGCACACATTCTCTCTCAAATAAATAAAATCTTAAAAAAAAGAAATTGATATAATAACTTTTAATGTTCTTGCCCACTTATTCTATAATTGGTTTCATTTCTAGTTTAATTTCCACTCATTGATCATTTTTTTTCTTCTTCATTTCATTTTATTTTTCCTTCTTTATTGAAAGCCTGATAATTTTGGGTAATATGGCATATATTACCTATTTTATCTTGTCAAGTACTAGATATTTTAATGTCCCTGTAAATATACATGTGCTTCTGGAATAGGTAGAGGAAATTAAAATTACACATATTATTGTTATGAAAATGAAATGCTTGTCTATATATATATCCTTAGTTCTTACAATAATATAATCAACTATGAGAAAATAATGGCAAAAATAAATGACAAATATGAAAGGCTGAAAAATACTATCAACATATTGAGGTGAGCAGAAATTCATATTTATAGGAAAACTAGAGTTATAATTCTTAAAACATGATTTTCACATAACATTTTATAACTTGGCACTTAAGTAGGAGTGTCACTTCCAAAATTTATGATAATTTTCATGTTTAATGCAGTCACAAATTTATTATTATTATTATTACTATTATTATGATTACTACTATTATTATTGTTATTATCATTGCTGATGTTGCTGTCATCGTTATTGGGTTCTTCACTGGTATGTATACATATCTTGCATTGTAAGCAAACTGTAAAGTCTTTGGGCAAAGGATACATATCTAACAGTTATTGGAAATTCATAGAAGAAAATGAGTAGCGAAATAAAGTTATTCTGAAGTCTATAAATCTAAAATATCTGTGCAGCAGGTACATCCTAACAATGCATATTGTTTTACATTTTGAATAAACATTTTATTTGACCTCTAAGAAACATAATTTGAAGTTCTGGTTCTGGTTATAGCAGAGTAAATTGATTGGTTATAACTTGAACTAACAATTATAAACTGTAGACAAAATATAAAAAACAATTATTTAAGAATAATTTAACATAGGTAGAGACTACAGTAACACCATCTTTGAAAGAAGATAAACAAACTAGCTATGTGTTACATTTAGCTATTTTTTCTTCAGAATATTTCCCAGTTCATAGGGCCAAATAAAGGAGTAGGAAGGAAAATAGAAACTATCAGAAGCAAGAATAATGGTCAAAGTTTGCAGTTATCAGAGGTACTAGAAATTAAACAGAAAACTCCAGAAATAAGGGAGCCATAGAGTAGATTGCCAAAATCTGCATAAAAGTTTTCTTCAAATCTATGTTGTACTCTTTAACTGTCCATTCAAATCACAAAAATCCAAGGCATCCAGAAAAAAAAAAATTAGCAACTTAGAAGTAATTTTTTTTTTTTTTTTTTTAGCTATAACCTCTGCTGGAGAAAAGAAAAAACAAAACTGACAAAACAAGCAAAAACCTTGAAGCTAAAACTTCATCAAAAGAGAGTTCCTTGTTAGAAAAAGAAACCTGACATTTCAGCTAAATGCAAACTGACTTATCTTAAAGTAAGCTTTGCACTATAGGTTTTTCCATGGTACAAAGAATAGGTACCTACAAACCTCTGTTATAAAACCAAAAACCAGGCCTCCACAAGCTCAAGATAACCCTCCCGTAATTTATCTGTCAGAACAAAACTCAGCATTTCTTTGTGTAAGAAGAGGCAAAACTGATACATGGTGATTAATGTCAGAACAGCAATCGCCATTGGCTGAGGAAAGGACAATCTGCCTCAAAATAGGAAGACAGCGACTTTCTGTGGAAACAGAACTTTGTGAATTTTCTATAAATTTGTACACATCTGTCAAAATTTTTCAAACTGTGCATTTAAAATCTCAACATTTTATATATGTAAAACAAACTTCAAACTTTTATTAAATATAAGATAAAATTCAAAGGCAAATTGAAAGATTCATATCCATTTAGACCAAAAGGATATGAAATTTGCAATTTTACGTGTGTGTCTGTTGAGCTGAAACTAGGTAAAAGGCTGGTTTGCCAAATCATACCTACAGGAATCAGCAATCTTACACAAACTAAATTTTAGTAATAATTTCAGTTTCAGGGGCGCCTGGGTGGCTCAGTTGGTTAAACGACTGCCTTCGGCTCAGGTCATGATCCCGGAGACCTGGGATCGAGCCCCACATGGGGCTTCCTGCTCGGCTGGAAGCCTGCTTCTCCCTCTCTTGCTCCCCCTGCCTGTGTTCCCTCTCTGGCTGTGTTTCTCTTTGTCAAATAAATAAAAATCTTTAAAAAAAATAATTTCAGTTTCAACTAGTAAGCAGACACAGGTAAAGCGGAGATGTCTGGCCTATCTTAGATGGTCCCTTTCTTTCTACACTGGACACACATTCCCTGGTAAAGAACAATAAGTGAATGAGGTCCTAAATGAGGTCCTACACCACTTCACATAGCAGGAAGTATTCATGTCATGAACCTTCTCCATCTCTTCAACACAGACAGTTGATTACTTACCTGACATTTGCTGTGTAGTTAGGCATCATAATCCATAGATTTCAGGTATATTTATGCAAAACAATCATAAACTAGTAACATACTACTAAGAGCATTTCAAAGATAAAGATTTTCCTAATAAATACTGTTTACCTTGGGGTCTGGTTATTCTGCCTACGATGATATTAGATTGGACCACTTGTATTTTCTTTCCCCTGTGAGTGCCTGATCACAACTGCAGATAAATGGATCATAGACCTGCTACTTTATCCCCTTTCTTCTAGGTTTTTATACTAAAAGAAGCCATTCAATAATGCACACCCCATCGTATTCCATTTTTAATTTATGTTGGAAGCAACGCTTATTTATCTTTACTCAGTTTTAACACTGGACAAATCCTCTACAATAGCTAGAAAGAGATTCCTGAATAAATGTTGACAAGCAGCTTGTATAGGCTTCATATAAGTTTGCAATGGAGTCCTGAAATTGTTGAGATTGCACATATAGAAGCATCTCCTTGGGCCTTAAGATGATACTCAATAACATCGGCTCTTAAGGTACTAAAAAGAATATACTTAATATTATAATTTTTAATATGCTGAAAAGTTAGAGACTATGTATATAATTCTATAATTATCATATGAAAAGTGACTGCATTTAACTATTTGTGTTTTCTTTTCATGTTTTATTTAAATATTAGCTTCATATTTCTATTATGCTTTATATAAAGCTCTTTACATTTGGAAACCTTTGCTTCTGATTATTTTGATAAAATTTTCCATTGCATGTCCAGCTAAAATCATAGACTTGGAAATGCAATGTTACAAAATCCCTTTGACGGCAGCAATGATGTTGATTAACTGTCCTATTTCACAAAGTAAAGAATGCTGAAGTTATGCTTCCTAATCATATTTTAAGCTATTTATTAACCATGGCTTTATTGACCCATATCCACTACTCTTAGCTCCAGCTATTCTTTATTCAGTTCTCCAAACATTCTATTTCAGAAACTTTGTAATGGCATTTCTTTGTATTTATCCATCGGATCACAACTTTTCCAAGTATAATTGCCCTGGGACTTCAAGTAAGTGAGAACTTCGCTTTAGCAATTTACTGGTACCTGTACTTCCTTATTAACATTTGGCAGTGTTTTAATAATGTATTTTATTGTATAATTACACTATATCTATCACAACTCCCAGAGTGTAAGCTCCATGAAGGCTGTGGGTGTATTTCATTCCTTCACATTTTTTCTTAACATCTAACACAGACCTTGTTCACTGAAGTTGGTCAGAAAGCCCACACTTCTAGAGACAGGGATAGAAACAAAGATGAAAGAGAGAGAGAAAGAGAGAGTGAGGGAGGGAAAAAGAGGGAAAGAGGGAGGAAGAGGGAGGAAGGAAGAAATGAAGGAGGGAAGGAAAGAAGGAAGGAAGGAAGGAAAGAGGAAGGAAAGTAGGTTAGAAATTCAAATATGGGGGCGCCTGGGTGGCTCAGTTGGTTAAGCGACTGCCTTCGGCTCAGGTCATGATCCCGGAGACCCGGGATCGAGTCCCACATCGGGCTCCCTGCTCGGCGGGAAGCCTGCTTCTCCCTCTCTCACTCCCCCTGCTTGTGTAATTGCCCTCTGTGAGCTTGGGCTTTCACTAAAACTAAATTTCTACACTGGAAGAGAAAAAAAATGAATTCTACAATATTTTTTTATTTTACAAGTTCTTACACAGGATTAACTAAGGATTATCCAGATTTAGTGTTATTGGTTGATTGTCCCCTCCCAAATTTTACATATTATAGTTCTAACCTCTAATGCCTTAAAATATAAGCATATTTGGAGATAAGGTCTTTCTTTTTTGTGTGTGTGAGGGGGAGGGAGGGTATTTTTAATGCCTGAAACAAAACAGATCTAAAACCACAGCTTCTAGAAGAACTATCTGTTTTTGTTGGACTTATACCTGTCCTCCAACTTGATCCTGGCCTCTCATCAGGCCTTACATTTAAGAGCTGTCTCTAAAGACAGCCTTGTAGACAACACTTTTGCCCAAGGGGATAGCCACAGAATTCCTTTGTGGGCATGAGATGATTATAGTAATAAACTTTCACAAAAGACTTGATCTTTGACCCCTTGGCAATTACCTTCTTGCCCATGGAAGCTGTCACTTTGTGGAGATAGCAGTCAGTTCCATACACCAGAGCATGGCTGTAGTAATGGTCTGAAGTGCCATCACCAGTGTTTTTCACAGTGACTGCTTTGTGCCCAGAGTAGTATCAGACAAGGACCAGCACCAAATTCTCGGTTTCATGAACTTGCCCATCTTAAAATCAACCGCTTGAGCCTACAACAGAAAAGAAAAGAAGAAATAGCACTTCCATTCAAGATAAGGTCTAAAGGGGTGATTAAGTTAAAATTAGTTTTTATAATATTATTTTTTCAATGTTCCAAGTTTCATTATTTATGCCTCACACCCAGTACTCCATGCAATACGTGCTCTCAGTACCCACCACCAAGCTCTCCAATCCCCTGACCCCCTTCCCTCCAAGACCCTCAGTTTGTTTCTGAGTCCAAAGTCTCTCATGTTTTGTTTCCCTCCCTGAATTACCCTACTTCCCATTTCCTTTTGTTCTCCTATTGTCCTCTATAATACCCCTTAAGCACCACAAGTAAATGAAACTATGTGATACATGACTTTCTCTACTTGGCTTATTTCACTCAGCATAATCTCTTCCAGTCCAGTCCATGTTGCTACAAACGTTGGATATTCATCCTTTCTGATGGAGGCCTAGTATTCCATTGTATATATGTACCACTTCTTTATCCATTCATCTATTGAAGGGCACCTTGGCTCTTTCCACAGTTTGGTGATTGTGGCCATTGCTGCTATAAACATTGGGGTACATATGGTCCTTCTTTTCACTACATCTGTATCTTTGGGGTAAACAACCAGTAGTGCAATTGCAGGGTCATAGGGTAGCTCTATTTTTAATTTTTAAGGAATCTCCACACTGTTTTCTAAAGCAGCTGCGCCAGCTTGCATTCCCACCAACAGTGTAAGAGGGTTCCCCTTTCTCCACAGCCTCTCCAACACTTGTTGTTTCCTATCTTGTTAATTTTGGCCATTCTGACTGGTGTAAGGTGGTATCTCAGTGTGGTTTTGATTTGAATTTCCCTGATAGCTAGTGACGCTGAACATTTTTTCATGTGTCTATTAGCCATTTGTATATCTTCTATGGAGAAATGTCTCTTCATGTCTCCTGCCCACTTTTTGATGTGTTCTTCTTTTTGGATGTTGAGTTTGAGTAGTTCTTTTTAGATCTTGGATATTAGCCAACTGATTTCTGTGCATTGATTTTGTATCCTGCCATATTACTAGTTGTTATATGAGTTTTAGTAGTTTGGGGGTATAGTCTTTTGGGTTTTCCATATACAGTATCATGTCATCTGCAATGAGATGTTTGACTCATTGAGAGAGAGTTTGACTTCTTCTTTGCCAATTTGAATATCTTTTATTTATTTATTCTAACACTTCTAACACTATGTTGAACAATAGTGGTGAGAATGGGCATCCTTGTCTTGTTCCTGATCTCAGAGGGAAGGCTGTCAGTTTTTCCCCATTGAGAATGATATTTGCTGTGGGTTTTTCATAGATAGATTTTATGAGGCTGAGGAATGTTCCTTCTATCCCTATACTTTGAAGAGTTTTAATCAGGACCAAATGTTGTATTTTGTCAAATGCTTTTTCTGCATCAATTGAGAGTACCATGTGGTTCTCTCTTTTCTTATTGATATATACTATCATGTGATTGATTTGCAAGTATTGAACCACCCTTGCATCCCTGGGATAAAACCCACCTGGTCATGGTGGATAATCTTTTTAATGTGTTGTTGGATCCTGTTAGCAAGGATCTTGTTAAGAATCTTGGCATCCATATTCTTCAGAGATATTGGTCTGAAGTTCTCCTTTATGATGAGGTCTTTGTCTGGTTTGGGGATTAGAGTAATGCTGGCTTCATAGAAAGAATCTGGAAGTTTTCCTTCTGTTTATTTTCTGAAATAGCTTCAAGAGAATATGTATTATGTCTTCTTTGAATGTTTGGTAGAATTCCCCAGGGAATCCGTCAGGTCCTGGGCTCTTGTTTTTTGGTAGGTTTTTGATTAGTGCTTCAATCTCGTTACTAGATATTGGTTTATTCAGATTTTCAATTTCTTCCTGTTTCAGTCTTGGACGTTAATAGGTTTCCAGGAATGCATCCATATTTTCTACGTTGTTAAACTTATTGACATATAATTGTTGATAGTAATTTCTGATGATTGTTTCTATTTCCTTGGTGTTAGTCATGATCTCTCCTCTTTCATTTATAATTTGATTAATTTGGGTCTTCTCCCTTTTCTTTTGGATGAGTTTGGCCAATGGTTTATCGATCTTAGTAATTCTCTCAGAGAACCAGCTTCTAGTTTTGTTGATGTGTTGTACTGTAACTCTAGTTTCTAATTCATTGATCTCTGCTTTAATCTTAATTATTTCTCATCTTGTGTGTGGGGTTGGTTTAATTTTTTGTTGATTTTCCAGTTCTTTAAGGTGTATGGGTGTATTCAAGATTTTTTTAATTTTTTTGAGTGAGGCTTGGATGGCTATGAATTTCCCCTTTAGAACTGCCTTTGCTGTATCCCATAGGTTTTGGATTGATATATCTTCATTCTCATTGGTTTCCATGAAGTGTTTCAGTTCGTCTTTGATATTCTGGTTGATCCACAGATTCTTGAGCAGGATCGTCTTTAGCTTCAAAGTATTTGACTTTCTCCTGAACTTTTTATGGTGGTTGAGTTCCAGTTTCACAGCATTGTGGTCAGAGAATATGCAGGGAATAATTTCAATCTTCTGGTATCGTTTGAGCCCTGATCTGTGACTTACTATGTGGTCTATTCTGGAGAAAGTTCCATGTGCACTCATGAAAAATGAGTATTCTGCTGTTTTAGGATGGAATGTTCTGAATATATCTATGAGATCCATCTGGTCCAATGTGTCATTCAAAGCTCTTGTTTTTTTGTTGATTATATGTTTCAATGATCTGTCCATTGCTGAGAGTGGTGTGTTAAGATCTCCTACAATTAATATTTGTATAAATATGATTCTTTATTTTGCTTAACAGTTGGCTTATGTAGTTGTCTGCTCCCATGTTGGGGGCATAAATATTTACAATTGTTAGATCTTCTTGGTGAGTACACCCTTTGAGAATGATGTAGTGTCCTTCTGTGTCTCTGACTACAGTCTTTAGATTAAAATCCAATTTGTCTGATATGAGAATCAGTACCCCAGCTTTCTTTTGAGGTCCATTGGAATGAAAGATTGCCGGGAGCCAGCCCCAGCAACAGTCAGGATCCAGAAGGTGCGGATGGCATTGGTGATTCCAAATGAGGAGAATGGACTCAACATGTGGTGTGGGGATCTCCTGAAAACTGTGTCTTCGGGGTTCTGTATTTAAAGCATGTGGTTACAGATCATTTCAAAAGAAGGGTATATGATAAAAGAGAGATTATACAGATTTCTTTTATGTTTCCAATCAGAAATTTTCCATGGCATTGGTGCCATTCAGGTGCCATAAACTTAGAACATAACCTCCCTAATCTATGGAACAAACAGCTGTGGGCAGAAACAGGCCTTGGTCCACTAACAGTCACATCCCTAACCTAGCTTTAGGCAATAGTTGATTCTGTCTGATCTTATCTCAATGGAATGTTTTATCCCTCCTGGCCTTGCAAGGCAGAGTGGTCACGCAAGGGAAACATGTATGGGTGGTTAGGAAACTTTAAGTAACTTCATTTTAAAAGGAGTGCTGTAAGCAGATTGCAAAAGTGAGAATAAAGAAAGGAATAAACTTTCATATAAACTATATGCTGTTTTTAAAGCAGTTTTACAAACAAGAAAGCAATTGAAAGGCTTAGATGAGTTATGTACCAAGTTTTAAATACATTATTAATACAATGACTAAAAGTTAGTCTGTCTGGCATCAAGGAGAAAGATAACTTATTTAGCAAAGGCAAAAGCACTTGCTTAAGCCTCTTTTCTATGACTGGGTGCAGAACTCTTTATTTACGGATCCCTTGTGTGCATGGCAATGTTCTCATTAGTACAGTTTTATTTCTTATATTAAACCCTTTATTTAACCATTTAAGACCCTTGACAATCTCCTCCACAGAGCTGCAGGATATCTAAAATTAAGCTATTTTTAATGATGGTAAGTAGAAACAAAAGCATTTTGCTATATACCAGACATGGTTTTTAAATGTCAAGCATTCCATACAAAGAATGGCAAACAAGCAGGGTGGAGAAAATACTGCCCCATGCAAACTCCTCACACTTTGTGGGAGGGTCGGTGTTCCGTGCCTTGCAAAGGGAAATCACCTAATTGACCATGTAGGTGGCTTGTGGAAAAAGATGGTCCTCCACCCCCTCACTTTCAATCTGGAAGTGTCTTTAGATTCTAGATGTGTCTCTTGTAAACAGCATATGGACGGGTCCTGTCATTTTATCCAGTCTGCAACCCTATGCCTTTTTATTGGAGCATATAGACCATTCACATTGAGAAAAATTATTGATTGATATGTTTTTATTGACATCATGTTGCCTGTGAAGTTCATGTTTCTAAAGATTACCTCTGTAAATTTCTGTTTTGTGTCACTCTTGAGTTCATTTCTCTTTTACTTAATATTTCTTGTAGTGCTGGCTTGTTGGTTGCATAATCTTTTAGACCTTGGCTGTCCTGGAAGCTCTTTACCTCTCCTTCCATTTTGAAAGTCAACCTTGCTAGGTAAATTATCCTTGGTTGCATATTTTTTTCATGTAATTTCCTGAATATGTCTTGCCAGCCCTTTCTGGCTTCTTAGGTTTCTGTGGATAGGTCTGACGTTATTCTGATGGTCCTGCCTCTATACGTAAGTGATCGCTTTTCCCCTAGCTGTCCTTAAGACATGTTCTTTGATTTTATGATTCATGAATTTCACAATTATGTGCCTGGAGGTTTTTCTGGCCTCATTGATCTTGGGGGGGTGTACTCTCTGCCTCTATGACATGAACACTTGTCTCATTCCCCAGATTAGGGAAATTTTCATCCACAATTTGTTTAACTATATCTTCTAGGTTTCTCTCTCTCTCAACTCCTTCGAGGATTCTAATAATTTGATATTGGAGCATTTCATGGCATCATTTATTTCCCTAATTCTATTTTCATGGGATTTTGGCTGCTTGTTCTAAGACTTCTCTTGTTCCTCCTTAATCCATCTGTCTTCTAAATAGCTAATGCAATCTTCAGCTTCACCTACTCTAGCTGTTAGCGTATTTAAATTAGAGTGCATCTCATTAATTCCTTCCTAACTTCTGCCTGTTTGGCTTTCACTTCTGTCATTAGAGCTTCTATCTTGTTACTAATTTTCTTTTCCAATTTAGCCATTGCTTGGATGATTGCTACCCTGAATTCCATTTCTGTCATATTGTTTATGTTCATTTCCAGAGGTTACAGTCTCTGGGTTTTTCTTCTGTTGGTTGTTCCTCCTCTGAGTCATTTTGGTGAGGGGTGGTTGAGGGGATGTATAGCTGAATATATCAACCACTGTCCAGGTGAATTGATCATTGGAAGGTTTCAGAGAAATCAGAAGTCACCACCGAAAAGGAGGAAGAAAAAAAAAAAAGAGACAGAAAAAGAGAAAGGAAGCAAGAAAAAAATAAACGGCCAGAATGGGCCCCAACGGTAGGATTTATATGGTACAAAACTACAACAGAGTAAAGAAAAAGACCATCAAGAGTAAAAGAAAGTTGAAGAGATCAAAAAGCTAAGCCCAACCCAAATGATCCCCAAGACCACTATTTATATATTACAAAGGCAAAAACAATTACACATAAACACTGACAGAAGTATAGGGTGGGAAGGTGAGTGCAAACTCTTTGTGGGCAAGGAAATTATTTCAGATCCTCCTGGGTTTGTCTTGTCATATATTGTTAGAATATAATAATAATATATTATTATTATATTCTAAAGATATAGGGAGATTAAAACTGGTTTGTATATAGGGGTAATATTGAATAGGAATGAAGGATTACCTTGAAGCTTATAACTATATGTATACTTAAAAGAAAAAAGAATAAAGGAAAGCAGAAAGAAAAAAGGAAAAAAACAAACAAAAAGAAACAAACAAAAGAAGCACCACCAACAACAACAGCAAACACAGGTATGTGTTTGAAAAAATTTCAAGGTAAAAAGTTAATATTAAGTTATTGTATTAAGTATGACATTGTAATAATAAATGGGTTAAAAATTAAAAGAACAAAAACCATGAGAATGAATTTTAAATTTAAAGTGAAAACTTTAAAAGTAAAAATAGAAAAAAAGTTAAAAAAGAAAATAAAGTGAAAAGCTGTCTCTATAAAGTGTACAGCTTTTGGAGTAGTACCAGGAGCTTAATATATTGCCTTTCCCCCGATGTTGGGGTTTTACAGTTTGGGTGTTGCCCTCTTGTTCTTCTGGCTTCCCTTCTGGGAGTGGGGCCTGAAGCCCCCACTTGTCGTTTGGCTCCGCGCCACAGAAACCGCAACTGATTCCGGGTCGTGTGACCTTGTCTCCACCCTGAGAGCCTCTGTAGTGCACACCCGTGCAGGAGGGACTGAGGTCCCCAGGCCCCGCAGGTCGCACTCAAGTCTGCAGAATCACCTTCTCTGGGGGCTGCATGCACCTGGTCCAAGGGGCGGAAAAAAGCAGTGGAAAAAAAAGTGGCAGTTTTAAAGATACCCTGCTTCTCCGTGCTCCCTCGCATGGCACCAGGGAGTGCTTTCTCTCCGCAGATCTACATCCCCATTTTCCCTGCTGCCACTCAGGCTCTCAGGTTTTTCTTTGCTTTTAATCAGACCGTAATCTGCTGTTGTTCCTCAAACACAGAGCACTTTTGTGCTGAGGTATTGCTTTCCAATGGGTTGCCTCTGTGGGCTCCCTCCCACACGTCCTTTTGTCCTTGGATATCACTCAGAGCTTTCCCACTCCACTCTATCTCTTTATAGATGCTCTTCTTCCCCCATAAAGATCCAGAAGTATGAAATATTACACTTCAGGCTGATTTCATGAGTGCTCACAGTGTTCTTGCAGTGTTTTTTTCAGGTATTCAGCTCACTTCGGGGAACTCCCTGAAATGGGGTCACCCAGCTTTCCACCATCTTGCCCCTCCCTCCCTAAAATAAGTTTTTGTAAGGTATGACTGAGTTGTCCTACATTTTTTTTTAAGAGGGAGAAGGAAAGAGTCTTTTTTTGTTTAAAGATTTAATTTATTTATTTCACAGAGAGAGATCAAGGAGCCCGATGAAGGACTCGATCCCAAGACTCCAGCATAGAAGCCCAACCAAGTAAGCCATCCAGCACCAGACTGAAGTCCTTATAAAAAGAGGAAATATGGTAAGTGCCAGAAGCTTGTGTATGTGGAGGACAGACCATATGAGGACATAATGAGAAGGTGGTCAGTTGCAACACAAAGAGAGAGGCCTCAGAGGAAACCAACTCTGCCAACATCTTGACCTTGGACTTGTGACCTCCAGAATTTTGATAAATGAATTCCTGTTGTTTAAGCTACACAGACTGTGATACTTTGTTATGGCAGAGCAAGGAAACAAATACACTCACCCAATCTACTTCAGTCCTCCATACGATAGATGTTCTAGTTACAATTTGTATATGGTTTACAGAAAAAAATATAAAAAAAATGCTTAAATATTTAAATGGAATTTCAGATACAGTTATTGAAAAAAATTTTTGTATTCTTAAAATATTTGTTTTTTTTCTATTTGTATGTGTTGTGTGTGTGTGTGTGTTTGTGTGGTTTAGAGTGAGTATGTTTGTATATGCCTGGATGTTGAGGAAGGAGAAAAATGACTTTGGGTAAGGAGCATTTTAATGCCAAATAAAATAGAAGTGTGTATTTTCACCTAAAATATTATGCCTTAAATATTAATAAATCCTATAATTCTCAGTTTGCAACATGGAATAAATGCCAAAAGTCAATCTCCTAATAGGCATAAACAAAGAAAAAACTAAATAATTAATAGTTTGTATGTCTACCACTTCTAATTCAAAAATTGGTCAGATTGTTTATTATTTTATTAAACTTTCACTTTAGTAAGACATCAAAGCCTTGCACTCTGTTTTGAAGTATATACGTGTTTACAACTAAAAAATGAGAATATATCTTGACATCTTAGATTTTCTTGCAAAACCAGTAAATGAAGGATCATACCACTAGTATGATTCTAACTAATGGCTTAAAATGATGTGGAAATTATAAGATTATAATTTTAAGGAACAATTCATTTGCAAGTCCTGTGATAACTTTTAAGATAACATTATAAATCTCTATCATGGAAAGTTGTCAGAGGAATATAGTAAAGAAAATCAAATAGCAGTTCAGAGAACTTACTAGACTTTTCTGGGACACAGAAATGTTAAAGAAATCAGATATGCCAGAGGGACACATAATACTTTAAAGTAAATTCTATTTAAGGAAGCTAACCTATATAGCATTTTCAATTCTTTCTCTTTCTTTCCTTTGCTTTTTTTTTAACTAATTTTTCACAAAGCCTTAGGATCTCAACATACTCTCAGACAAGATTTATTAGCACACGATTTAAGTTAGTCGTCTAAACTTCAGACTTCTATTTTGTGGGATACTAGAGGCTATTCATTAGCATACTGTGAAGCATGTCATAAATAATTTAAACTATAGTTGTCAAGATAAATGAAAAAAATCAATTTATGCTGCACTACCCTTAATTTTTTATTGTGCATGGATTTGCTTGCTTACTAATCTACAAAATCTAGTAAATCACAGTCCCTGCCATTTTAGTGAATTAATTGCATCATTTCAACTTGACTGATTATGTTGAAGGAATACCAACAAAAATCTTAGACTGTTATTTAGATATTGTTTTTAAAATGAATGTAAATAATTTTAAGTGATGTTCAAGAAACTCCAGGAAATAATAAAGGAAAAATATTCAAAGAGATTAGTAAAAGTGATTTCCATCATTCAGAAAATTTTATAACAACAAATTTAGGGCAAGGAATGGAAAAAAGAACATCAAATAAACTAAAAATACATTAACAAGAAAAAAAAGTAAGCTGTATATTTTTACTTGTTGAGGATTAGCAAGTAGCAGAGAGAATATAAACTCCAAAAATACAAATTAGATATATTTTTTTATTGTTATTAAATTTTTTTCCCCAGTGTTCCAAGATTCATTCCCCATTCCCCACACCCAGTGCTCCACACTTTAGGTGTCCCCAGTACCCACCACCAGGCTCTCCCATCCCTCCACCCCCCTCCCTCCAAGTCCCTCAGTTTGTTTCTGTGTCCAAAGTCTCTGTTGTTTCGTTTCCCTCCCTAGATTACCCTAGTTCCCATTTACT
>PITA01021124.1:0-33368 GCA_004023965.1 Spilogale gracilis | reverse complement strand
TTTTTTTTTAAAGATTTTATTTATTTGACAGAGAGAAACACAGCTAGAGAGGGAACACAAAAGCAGGGGGGGTGAGAGAGGGAGAAGCAGGCCTCCCGCCGAGCAGGAAGCCCGATGTGGGGCTCGATCCCGGGTCTCCGGGATCATGACCTGAGCCGAAGGCAGTGGCTTAACCAACTGAGCCACCCAGGCGCCGCCGAGAATGGAATTTCAAAGGACAGCACTGGTAGGTGCTTGGCTGCCTGAGTTGGAGGACAATTTGGAGGTAGGGAGACCAGGTGGGATAGCCTTCCTTCTTCATGCCTGTGAGACATGATCACCATACTGAGCTCAGACAAGAGGGGGTGGATTCCTCAGAGACTGAAGGGCCCAAATCATGGGGTGCAGGGGAGGCTTTGGCCTTTCTGGTCATTTCCTGTGGACTAGGATCCTTTCAGTGAAGGCTGAAAGCTGACGTTCTTCCTTCTCCTGCAGCCTCTTTCGTGGCAGGGCTGAGCAGAGGCAGTGACAGCTGATGGGGCTCTTACTTGGGATGTGAAGACTATCCTTTAGGACTGCAAAAGCCCCCAGTTTCCTTTTAGGTAATTAAGAAGAGATATGAGCCCAAGTAGAATAATAGAATACTCTCCTCCCAATTTGACAAAAATTTTAGAGATTTTTATTTATTTGAGAGTGAGAGAGGGGGAAAAAAAAACACAAGAGGGGGAGGGGCAAAGGGAGAGGGAGAAACAGGCTCCCTGCTCAGCATCAATCCATCCCAGACCCTGGGATCATGACTTAAGCCAAAGGCAGACACTTAACTGACTGAGCCACCCAGGCGGCCCCAACTCAAGACATTAAATTCAAGTCGAAAATGAAAGCAGCTGGACCATTGTTTCCTGAGTGCAGGCAGCAGCTCATGCGTCTTAGAGCTATTTTATTTAGAGGCAAGAAATAGTTAATACAATGCCACCCTTGTATCTAGGAGCGACGGACCTTTTTCTTCTTTGGAGAGATAGATTTCTTGCTGTTGGTAAAGGCCCTTGAAGATTGTAGTTTAAATTCAACTGGAAAGTGGTCGCTGACAGCCAAGGCCTATAAAGAGAAAAGGGAGATGAATTTGGGAATTAAGAGTGTCATTTTAGTTCTGAACAAACTCAGGCTCAAGGTGAGAAGATAAAACACCTGAAGTCACACAACAGAACACACGCTAATGAGCACCATCCTTGGACCAGCTCAGTCAGAAATTTACATAGGTCTCCAAGCCACAGAATGAATCACAAACTTTGAGATGCAGGGTCCAGTGGCCCAATGTTGCATCTCCAGTGGTGGCTTCAAAGGATGACACCAACCCATCTTCCCAGGACAGTGGCACAGAAGGACACAGATGGCAACTGTACCTCCTCTTCAGTCAACCCATAAGCTTTCTGGAAGTTAAAGGTGGTGTTTGATTTGGGAACAACAGAGCTGATGATCTCTTGTCCTCTAAGCACAATCCTGGAGAAAAGGGAAGAAGACAGTCCTATTAATCCACCTTGTTGATTTGTGAAAGAAACCAAGTTTCCTGTTTGACATCTGGAATTGACTGAGCAGCCTGGCCCTTACACGTGATGTGCAAAGTCCAGGCCTGGTTTTGTGACCCTTAGGACTCTGCCTAAGATTGGGGAAATTGGATCATCCCCTACCTGGGCCCTGTGGGCACCAGCACGGTGTTTCCCTGTGTGAGCGGTAGCCCTGAAGGTGGAAGAGCAGATTTTATATGAAACATGGACTCTGCCCGGTGGAGCAATGACTTCCATACTGAGAACATTGCTCTCTTAGCAACTATTTTTCACTTTTCATGATTTAGTAACAGAGAAACGTACTGGCTTATCTTTTTTTTTTAAGATTTTATTTATTAGATTGGGAGTGTACATGGGGTGGGGGTGTGGAGGGCAGACAGAGAGGGATAAGTGACGCCCCACTGAGCAGGGAGCCCGACATGGAGCTCGATCCCAGGACCCTGAGATCATGAGCTGAGCTGAAGGTAGACATTTAACCCACTGAGCCACCCAAGCATTCTTGGCTTATCTTTAATAACACCCTAAGCTTCCATTTTGATCACGACAGAGCAGGCTACAATCCCCAAGCATTCTGCAAGCAAGATAATTAAGGCAGAATTTAACATTGTTCAATTTTCACTGGGCTTATTTTTTTAGTCATTTTCAGTTTATGACAAATGATGCTATTTTCTTACCTGTATGAAATTTCCTTTAAAAATTTATTTCATTAGAAATGAATGAATTTAAAGAGAAGTACAGGGGGAAACCATAGTACAGGTGCTTTGTAACCACAGCCAAAACTGGGAACGTGGTAGTTAAATGAGTTTTGGAAACGAGGACTCAAGTGTATCCCAAGTGGAGTGATACATTTGGGGTCTACATGGCCCCAACCGACTGACTGAGGAAGGGCAAGGTGAGTCAGCTGCCAGGTCATGACTATCCACTGAGCTTTTCCTGATTCCAACTGGCTGATTTGGTTTCCTGTGTTTGTTACCAATCCCACCGTGGTTAACTCTGAACTCGAGCCACAAGTAAACTTCCCATTCTCTTGGAGATTTCTTCAAGCCATCCTTCAGACCCAGAGAGTCAAGAGCAACATAGTTAAGGCTCCTCTGTTTCTGACTTCTAGGGACGTGTGTGGGCAAGTCAGCTGATTGTTGAAGGCTCTCCCGAGGCTGCTCCTTGCACAGGCCAGCTCTTGGCATCTCTCATGTCCTGTAGTGCATAGCTCATGGGAGGTGTTTAATAAATATTTGAACACAGAACAAAGACTGGACTTGAGACTGTTTCATCTTATTCCCCTTGTTAGAAATGTATATCCCTTCAATTTTTAAAAAATTTTTAAGTAGGCTCCATGCCCAGCGTGGGGCTTGAATTCACACCCCAAGATCAAGAGTCGCATGTTCTACTGACTGAGCCAACCAGGCACCCCAGAAATTTACATCCCCTTTAAAAAAAAACATAAAAAAGGGACGCCTGAATGGCTCAGTTGGGTAAGCATCTACCTTTGGCTCAGGTCATGATTCCAGGGCTCTGGGATTGAGTCCCGCATTAGGCTCCTTGCTCAGTAGGGAGCCCGCTTCTCCCTCCTGCCTGCCTTTCCCACTGCTTGGGTGCACTTGTGCTTTTTCTCTCTCTGAAATATAAATAAATTTTAAAAACCCATAAAATATATACGCTGGTCTGGAAAACATAGAAAATCCAGAGAAAAAAATTAGAAACTAATCTTTGAAAAAAATCATATGTAATCGTGCCATCCTTTTGCATATATGTGTCTAAACCTGAGGTTCTTTTAGTAAACACCCTTTTTAACCTGTTCCCCACCCCACCTAATCTATTGTGAGCATCTTTCCCGGTGATGCACTGTTCTGCTTCATTATTATCGATCACCTTCCCCTTGTTGGTCAGGGAAGATTGGGGCTGCGGAAGGGACCTGACCTCCCCAAGGTGAGTGGGTGAGTGGCCACCTCCAACCCACTGGTCTGGCAAGCTCTCAAAGTGAGAAGGAGAGTGAAGGCACCGGGGTCGGTGGGGGGCAGGTGCCTGTGCCTTCCTGCCTCCATTCACCTTCCCCCAATGCTAGGGCTGTTTCCACTCTTGGGAGCCAGAGCAGGGACTTCTGCAAAGGACACAACAGCCCTGAAATCTCCAAGAGGAACAAAGGAAGTCATGGGATGGAAGTGAAAGCCTGACCTCAAAACTAGAGAAGTGAGAACAGCTGTCTTCTGGTAGAAGCCATCTCACGCTTCCTTGGAGGCAGGCCGAGCTCTGGCAGCCATGGAAGATCGGGAACGTTCACATGCTTCGAGTGCCTCCCACACATCCCAGTTTGAGGAGCAAAAGTGAAAGCTAACTGAAAATCCCCAAGGATATTTTATAAATACAATACTATTTCATTTTTAGTGTATGCGCTAGAGCCAGTGTGGGGCTTGAACTCATACCCCAAGATCAAGAGCTGCATGTTCCACTGACTGAGCCAGGCAGGTACCCTGAGAACACTTATTTAAAGGTGTGTATTTGCGTTTAGGAATGTGTAGCAAAAGTTTTAAAAGTGGAAATACCCGGGGCGCCTGGGTGGCTCAGTTGGTTAAGTGACTGCCTTCGGCTCAGGTCATGATCCTGGAGACCCGGGATCAAGTCCCGCATCGGGCTCCCTGCTTGGCAGGAAGCCTGCTTCTCCCTCTCTCACTCCCCTCTCTCGCTTGTGTTCCCTCTCTCCCTGTGTTTCTCTCTGTCAAATAAATAAACCAAATCTTTAAAAAAAGAGATTAAAAATAAATAAAAGTGGAAATACCCTTCTAACTGGTCTCATGTGGATCGTCCATTTCAGCAGTGCTTACACTAGCAAACTCTTGGCAATAACCTAAGGTCAATGATGGGTTTTGAGTGACTAAATTCTGGTATGTCTTTGTGATGAAATAATTATCAGCTGGTGAATATGTGGGACAGTTTACCATCTGCCAGGCGTTGTGCGAGAAGACATATACTACTTCATCTACTCCTCATCATGGCTACATGAATGATGCTTGACTATAGTCTCTGCCTCACAGGTCAGGAATCACAGAGAGCTTAAGTCTCTCAGCCACAGACGTGAGGTGGTAGAGGTAGGATTTGAAGCCAGGCCTGCACTAGCCACTGCTAAGCTACAATGCTGAGGGCTCCCAGGGGAGGTGCTGCAGGTTGCACACTGCACAAGTACCTGATGAGTGGGCCTGAAGTCTAATGGACTGAGGGGCGTGCCTTTCCTGAGCCGTGTCAAGCACTGTGTGGGCTTGCTTGAGTCGGGCGGTGCCACCTACCTGTCATATGCACAGCTGGTGCTCCCCTTGACCGTGGTGTCCTCTTGGTCCCCTATCAGCCAAACAAACCTGGGGTCAGTCCTCAAGCGGATGTTCTTCCAGGCCTTCTTGGGGACATAGCTGCAGCCAGCGTTGAAGTCACCCATGAAAATGAAATTCTGAAAGATATTATTTGGAATCATCACCTTGTAGGTATTATTGCCAGATGCTTTTTCTGAGAACCACTAACAATGGCTCCACCTCCCACACCCAGTAAACAGTGGGTTCTGCTATCAGCCAGATTGTGTCCTCTCCTCTCCCAGCTGCCCACCCCAAATTCGTATATATTTTTTTTTTAAAGATTTTGTTTATTTGACAGAGAGAAACACAGCCAGAGGGGGAACACAAGCAGGGGGAGTGAGAGAGGGAGAAGCAGCCTTCCCGCCGAGCAGGGAGCCCGATGTGGGACTCGATCCCCGGTCTCCGGGATCATGACCTGAGCCGAAGGCAGTCGCTTAACCAACTGAGCCACCCAGGCGCCCCATCCCAAATTCGTATATTGAAGTCCTAACCCATAGTGCCTTATGTATTTGGAGAGAGGGCCTTTAAAGAGGTGACCAAGATAAAGTGAGGTTATATGGGTGGCCCCTGATCCAATGTGACTAGAGTTCATATAAAAAGAGATTAGGACAGAGGGGCTTCAGGAGAAAACAGCCCTGCTGACACCTTGACCTTGGACATCCAGCTTCCAGAGCTGTGAGGAATACCTTTCCATTGTTAAAATGACCCAGTCTTTGGCAGCTCTAGCAAACTAATACAGGGTCTTTCTTTGTTCCTTTTTTTTTTTTTTTAAGATTTTATTTATTTATTTGAGAGAGAGAAAGCACCAGCACAAACGGGGAAGGGCAGAGGGAAAGAGAGCAGTAGGCTCCCTGCTGAGCAGGGGACACCCCCTCCCCCAACTGTGGGTTTGATCCTAGGACCCTGGGATCATGACCTGAGCTGAAGGCAGATGCTTAATCAACTAAGCCACCCAGGAACCCCAGTTTCTTTTTGGTTTTTAAAGTTGAAAACACGCGGGTGCCTGGGTGGCTCAGTTGGTTGGGCGACTGCCTTCAGCTCAGGTCATGATCCCGGAGACCCGGGATCGAGCCCCACATCAGGCTCCCTGCTCGGCGGGAAGCCTGCTTCTCCCTCTCTCACTCCCCCTGCTTGTGTTCCCTCTCTGGCTCTGTTTCTCTCTGTCAAATAAATAAAATATTTAAAAAAAAAAGTTGAAAACGGAGTCACAGTTATGAGTATTTGACAGGTGAGAATGTACAAAGGAAGAGGTTGTCATGGGGCAGTAGGATGTTTGCTCTAGCGGTTCCTTCCTGGTCTTAGTCACTGTGTCCATATCATTCAGATGGGGATGAAAGAATCCAGCTCATTTATTCCCTCAGATCTTTCTGGCTCAAACTACTGTAGGGTATAATACATGAATGAATCAACATCTTTTGTTTCCAGGCAGGAAAAATGAATTTGGGTGGTTTGACAGCTTTGGCACCATGCTTTCTCTTCTATTGTTTGCAAGTTGGGAACTTACTTCTGTGGAAATTCTATCTACTGAGGAAGTGGGAAGAGCCTGAAAGGGAGGAAGTGATAGAGTGGGTTGTCCACCCCTGAGGCCACCAACAGAACCTTCTATCTTAGAAGTGTTTTTCCCTACAAAGCCTTTGAAAAAAAATTTTAATATTTCTCAATTCAGAGGAAATGTCATATTTCCTTGTTAGAACTATTGTTTGGGGTTGTTGCTGACTTTAGAGTTTTCTTCAAAAAAATTTTATTTTGACCTCAGAGATCATGGTTTTCCTAGAAGTGGATGAGTGTGGTTGAGAACAGAATGTCATCCCTTAATCTGGGTGACCACCAGCTCCTATTGTTCTAGGCACGATTTGCTGAGAATGCACTATATGTCAGGCCAAGCATTAAATGTTTCATAAAGTTGGGGTGCCTGGGTAGTTCAGTAGGTTAAGCATCCGACTCTTGCTTTCAGCTTAGGTCATGATCTCAAGGTCCTAGGATGGAGTCCCGCATCTGGCTCTGCGCTCTTGTGGATTCTGCTTGTCCCTCTCCCTCTGCTCCTTCCCCCATGCACTTGTGCGCATGTGCTCGCGCGCGCGCGCGCTCTCTCTCTCTCTCTCTCTCTCAAATAAAGAAATAAATCTTAAAAAAATATTTCATGAAGTTTAAGTTAAATCTCACAATAAACACTAGGAGGTAGAAGGGACCTTTAATCCCTGTGGAAACAGGATAGAGGGATAAAGTGACCTGCTCTAGATCATTCCACTCATTGGCGCAAGTGGTAGTCAAGAATTAAATCCTGATCTGCCTCACTGAAGGCCCTCTGCACAAGAGTAGCCCTTCTTACTCTTGTGCCATTGATGCTTCCCTAGTACCTGCCATTTAACAACAAATTGTTAAATGACTGAAAGAATTCAAACTTCTAGGAATGAATGAATCTTTCTCTTGTCTAGCTTTTTACAATTAAGCAATGAATTACACGCCTTGTGCTCTCCATATCCTAGCTCTGCGTCCCCACTTTACTTGGCCCATGTTGCACTTTGAATGGTGGAACTAAAGAGGAGAAAGGGGGCAGTCACTGGAGTCACAGCGGAAAAGGAGGAAAGAGGAATGAGGAAGAGCCCTCTGGAAGACTTCCATACTTGCCAAGAGCTTTCACAGACTCACAGACACAAGCGGTGGCATCCCTGTTTTCTAGGTGAGGACGTAATTGAGGCCAAGAAGGATCGTGAATATATTCCACTAGATACCACCCTTAGAGTCTTGGAGAAACCCTTCCTTCACCGCCCTCTGTAAAGTTGGGCTGATGCTCACACAGATTTAACCAATCGGAGCTTCTCAACCCTCCTGATCACAGTGGTTGGTTCAGAGATGGGCATGTGACCCAACCAGGCCCAATGGGACTCAACCCTGGGCACTCGTTGTCTTGTGGGCCAATTTGTCAGTGGGCTGGAAGCTGCTGGTGGCCGTCTTGCCATCCCAAAGGTGGAGCCCAGAGGAAATGAGGGCAAAGAGATGGAAAGAAAGAGACAAGCCATGTCTTGATTACCTTGCCTGAGCCCTGGATCCAGCTATGCCTGAAATACTTGTGGACATTTTAGTTACATGACCCAATAAATTGTACCTCCCTTTTCACAAACTAGTTTTGAGAGTCTGCCCCTTGCAATGAAGGACTCCTGACCTCTATGTATCTCACTGTTCTCCAAAGTGAGAATGATAAAGGTAGTCAATCGTGGGATTATTGGGAGGATTAAATCAGCTTGCCCATGTCCAGCCTCAGTGTAGGGCCCAGAACCAGCTATTCACTCGGTGATCTGGGGCAGCCATTATTAGTGGGACAGTGTATGAATTGCCGAGACCCATGTGGATGGTACCCAGGCATATTTAGCAAGAAGGATATTTAAGGTTGAGATAAGGCCTAAGATGAGGCTCTAACAAGGTGGTGGGCTACACATGTCCTGCCCCTCTTTCGCCCTCCTGGGAAGTGGCTCATTCCTTCCGAGAATTGGATTCTGCCTCTCTTAGATGGGAGTAAAACAGACACAGAGGTCATCACCTCTGCCTTCCAACGGCGTTTCACGTCCCAGTAGACATCAGCCAGCTCATCAATCTCTTTCACGGAGGTTTCAGGGGTGGTGTGCAAGGGGACGATCACAAAGTCGCTGACAGCTGAGGAACAGGAGAGAGGCAGAGGTCACACATACACACTTCCCTGAACAGGAGCAGGTTCAGGGAACCCTGCGAGAGAGAAACGGGCATCTTTCCAGAAGGACAAGACTGCACTGTCTGGGTCCCCTCATATCTGGAGGGTCCAGCTGGTGGCTGAGAAGTGAATGTTCTTGGGACCATTGGGCCTCTGGTCTGAGTGCGTGAAAGCCTCTTTTCAAGCGTTCACCTGCCCAGCCAAGAGAAGCTGGTAGACAAGACTCCTTGCTGACATTGTGGCTGTTTTTATTTTCTTGTTTTTTGAAAAGTGATATTTTCTACTTTTTAAAAAAATAAGCCTCTTTGGCTTTTGTACAAAAGAAAAAAAGTTTTTTCTAATTTTAAAAAAATCGAGGCTTGTCAGTTTATGCTTCTTTTATAATCTGGAAAAAAACCCCTAAAATTATATACTTTTTCAAAACAGCCTTTTGCGAAATAGCTGAAAACTTCCCCCATCAGGAGGGACTGAGAGAGCCTGTATCAGGGAATGTGGGTGAGCCTGGGACCGTGACCTGCCCACCAGCCAGTGGCAGCTGGCGTGTTCTGAGGGCTTCTTCCCCGGGCTTTCCCTCGCCCAGTGCTTGGGTCCGCACTCCTACTTAGGAGCTGAGGGCTGGTGGGGGTCACTGCTCAAGTCACACAGTGGGGAGTCAGGACTCAGATCCGGAAGCCTGTCTCCAGTACCCCACACTTACCCACCAGCCTTACCTCCCACTCTCCTCCTCAGGCCTCACTCCCCTTACTCTCTTTGGTCCCCCTAATCACCTCCACCTCTTTCCCACCTCTGAGCTTGTGTGTGCTCACTGGGATCTTCCCCTGGAAAGGCCCTTCCCCCAGCCCTCTGTGACTGGCTTCTTCAAGTCCTAGCCAGTGTCACTGTGAAGAGGCCACTGTGGCCTGCCCCATCTAAGGCAGGCCCCGCACCCCACTATGGAATGCACTGTCCTTTTACTTCCTTTGTGCTCTGAAGTTACTTGCTGTGCTTCTTAGTTTGGTCCACTGGAACCTGAGCTCTCTCTTGCTCGCCTGCTTGGCTTTAGCACTTAACACAGCCCCTGGCCCACGGGAGGGACTAAAAAATGTTTGTTAACTGAATATATGATTCATTGAATGAAGGAAGGAAGGAAGGAAATAAATGATAAATGAATGGCTAACTCTATTTTCAATCTCAAATAGAGGGGACGTAAGGATGATTCCTTGTACAAGAGAGAAAATTCCAAACAGCGCATGGCTGTGGGGCCATCCTCCGGAGAAGGGGTAGCGAAGGGTGGAAAGTAGATGCGCAGGACAATTAGGTATGTGTAGCTGAAGACTCTCTTCGAGAAGGGGGCCAGGGTGCTCTGCAAACACGGATCAGCCACATGGGACTTGTGTGCCAAACAAAGTTGATTATTACACCCGCTTTCTGAAGTGCATTTCTGCCCTAAACAGCTCCCACCTCCTCTTTTTCTACTGGAAATTTCCTCCGCCATTCTTCCATGTTTGTTTTCCTGAAGTACTCACTAAGCCAGGGCAGAAATAGTTGCCTTCCTCATTCGAGCTGTTTGTATTTGTGTAGTATATATGCAGCTGTGCACACGAACAGCTCTATGGATATTTATTTGGTCAGTGCGTGTCTTGCCCACTACAACATAACTTCCCCAGGACAGGGACCTTGTCTGCCTTGTCCAGCACCTGGAACAGAACCTGGCATGTGTAGGTACTGAAAAAATATTTGATTCTATATAGCTCCAATCTGCAAACCAAATTAATTCTTGACTTTCTGTTTAGAGACGCACAGTGGTTTAGAGTGTGGGCAGCCAAGATAGTGGCTTGGGTTACAACCCTGCTCATTCATTTCAAGAACTACTGAGTGAGTGACCTGGGGCAAGTGACTCCATCTGTTTGAACCCTGGCTCACTCAAATGTTAAGTGCAGATAATCCTAGGTCCTCCCCTGCCAGGTGTCATAAGGATTATAGGAACCTGGCACTAACCAGGGGTCAATAATTGTTAGCAGCTTATACAAATGCAGTTGTCAGAGTGCAAAGATGCACTGGATTTGCTCTCTATACCCAGTCCATGAAGTAAATTGGAGCGGGAGGGACAGGGAGGATCTAGGTTGGGGGGGTTCATCTCTGCTAGCCATTGCTGGGACTTTTTATTTTTAATGAAGTTATATTTGGGACTGAAGAATTGTGGTAAATAATTTCCATCAGCCTTAATGCACAAAGAGAGTAGAGTAATCACTGATTTCAGAAGGTGGGTTCCAGGCTGAGGAGGTCTTGAGTCCTGGCATCCTGAGAAACCAGGCTACATCCTCAGCATTCAATGATAGACGTTCTTCAAGTCTAATGCCTCCCTAATGATGCTGTGCAAACCCTGGGGCCCCAGCTCACACATGGGCTACTGTCCATTCATGGGGTCATAAGAAGGTCATGCACAAGAGGGGCCTGTGGGTCTCACCAGTGTGGGGTGACTGGAACCAGACCACAAAGGGTTCCCTGGAAAACACGTCTGCATCGCCAGCCTGATAGTCATGGTAGAGGTAGCGTTTCTTCACAGACACTAGCTTTTCCCTAGAAATAAAAAAAAGGTAGCCCTTCCAGCTGAGTCAGTTGTCTTCTTACTTCATTCAAGAAGCAGAGACATAGTCCGTGGCTTAATCAGCCCCCCAGGTAGGCTCTTGCTCTGCAGGGGATCTTTTGCTGTAGAACAGGGTACCATCAACTCTTCACAGTGGCCAGAGCCCTTTGAAAGCTGGACATCTGAACAGTACTAGTTATCTGGGGCACCCACGAGTTAATGTTCAGGCGTAGGAAGAAGACAAAACTGTCAAGTTTCAGAGTCAGCCATGCTGGGCAGCTCAGGTTTCCAGCCCTGGGCTGGGACCTGACTGTGAAGGCTAACGAACTGACCCACCAGACCAGACAGACACTGAATCAACAAATAAATTCGGGGTCAGAAAACTGCTCGTGCTTTTTAGTTTGAGGAGATAATGCTTTGCTTTGGCCTCAGTTGGACCACATTTATTTTGATATTTTGATATTTGATACTGAGAACTGGTTAGAGATCATTAGAGGTCCATATTTGGTTTTGAAGAAAAGAGATGCGTTTTGATTCAATTCACAGTCATCATTTGTAAGTGAATCATGTCCCAGGAAGCAGAGACTATACTTACTTGTAGAGAAAGGCATACTGTTCTTTATATGTGTTTCTTCCAAGCCGAGAGCTAATTGCATAGTTGTATGTTATACCTCTTCTTGAGTTTCTAGAAAACATAAAGATTTTATATTGCATCTTAAAAAAATAAGCATTCCTCTACTGCAACTCTCCTCTCTTCAATCTGTGTCCATATTGCCAATGGCATTGTGGAGAGAGCCTGCCATTCATTATTACCTTGGAGTCTAGTTAAGAAGGGCCTCCATCAACTGGAAATATGACATCTCTCAGGATCTTTACAGCTGTTATCTCTTGCCCTTAGGAGGTAGGTAGTATTGTTACCCGTTTTTTATAGTTTGCAGGTACAAAGCTGGGATTCCAGCTCGGATCCCACGTACTCCAAATCCACAGGCTTTGGCCTGCACCTGTGGGACATTATTGAGACCACAGAAGATTCAGGCCAGAAACAGCCTCAAATTCCCACTCTGGCTCATGGCTGGGGCTGACCTCATGCTTCCTGGTGGAGTAGACCTTATTGGGTCACCCTGTCCCTGCACTACTCCTGAACATTTCTCATAGGCGGGATTCCTAGTACCATTTTCACTGGACATTCACTCCTACTCTGAAAACCCCATTTTCTCACAAGTGCTGGAACTATGATTTTGAATCAGTTATTGTTTATGTCCTGGGGGCTAGAGATACAGCTGCGAAGCCGTATTATTTCTACCCCTCATTTATACCAGGGAAATGGACTCTCCGTGTGTTCGCTCAACCTGGTGATAACTCTACCCGGGGCAGGGCCTGACATAGTTTTACCTGATTCGCATGCAGAGGATCTAGGGCATATCTAAGCTGCAGTATATTCTCAGGTTCCACTGGAAAATAGCAGACGGGGTCTTTAGGAACCCACTGAGGCCCTACAGAAATTCTTGGGAGTGCAGATACATCTACGGCAGATCAGCCACTGGGGTCCGAGAAGTGTAGACAGTGGATTCCACTGGGCTTCTGGTTTGGGAAGGCTGGCCTTGCTCTGAATATGGCCTGCCAAATTTTGGGTTGGCAGACTGTTTGCAGTGACTCAGCTGTGAGGCGATTAAGGCCCCTCCTGGTCTACGGGGGTGAAGGGGACAAACAGGCCTGCCTCTGCCTGGAGTCCACAGCACAGTCTAGGGAGGCTGGGGAGAACTGACAGCAGTGGGGGTGGGAAGGCCTGATCCAGGCTGGCTCTGGGGAGGCATCTGGAGCCCCCTGCCCTCCCATGCTTCTGAAAACTGACCTGAGCCCCTCTATGGAAGGCTAAGGACGTTCAGAATAGAGTACCGGCTTTGCAGTCAGACATGACTCAGGTCCAAAGGTAAGCTCCACCATTTACTGGCTGGGTGATCTTGGGCAGGTCCCTCCTCTCTGTGCCTCAGTTCCTCAGCTATAAGGGAAGCAGTAAGAGTGCCAACCCCACAAAGTTGTTGTGGGAGTAAATGAAATAACATATATAAATTGATTAACTGACATGTAGTTCGGGTATCGATGGTAGCTGTTGCACATGGCCCTCTGGAGCACCATCTGCCATCATAATTTTTTTCCTTTTACTAGTAAGAGGCTCCACCAGCACTTACTGATCCCTGCTGCGTGTTAGGCACAGTCCAACCACTTACATGCAGGATTTAACCACAGCCACAACCCAGGAAGATGGGATCCATTATTAGTCCCATTTTATAGACAGGGGACATGAGGTACAAAGAGATGGAATAACTTGCTCAAAGGCATAGCAGAGCCAAGATCCAAACGCAAGTGGTCTGAGATGAGCGTCGGTGCCTAGCCCTTGTGCTTAACTTCCTTTTCTATCATCAGAGATCATGTCTGGAACCAGAAGAGCCACTGAGGCTAAAACATATTTTTAGGTGAGAAACTGAGGTCCAGAGGGGAGTCGGGCCAGCCCAAGAGGCCTCCGTGTGAACGAGAGTGTCCAGGGCTGTTTTCCCTGGGCCTAGTGAGGCTGGGTTGACCATTCATGTATTTTTGAAAAGTGTGAATTTCCTTAATTATAAAAGTGGAACAATGGCCCGATGTGCTGAGTGGTAGATTACATGGTTGGTCGTTACATTTTCTCTGTGCTCTTAAGGATGTTTAAAATATTTCATAAGAAAAAGGAAAGGTAGGCCTCTGCCTTCAGCTCAGGTCATGATCCCGGAGACCCCAGATCGAGTCCCACATCGGGCTCCCTGCACAGTGGGAAGCCTGCTTCTCCCTCTCTCACTCCCCCTGCTTGTGTTCCCTCTCTGGCTGTGTTTCTCTCTGTCAAATAAATAAAATATTAAAAAAGAAAAAAAAAAGAAAAGAAAAAGGAAAGGTGTAACATTCTCATTGTAGAAAGCCTGGAAAATACAGACAATATATAGAAGGTACCATATTTAAATTCCTGGCAATTTTTACTCTGTGATAGCCGTTGTCAACCGTTTGGCTCACTGCTTTTGAATCTTTTAAATGTTTTTTTTGTTTTATTTTTCTTTGACAAAATTGAACTACTTGGTATGTATTATCAGATACTCTAGTTTCTGATGTATCTTATCATGCATGTACAAAACAAACATTATATTAGAAGTTTTTAAAAATTGGAATGTGTCAGAATCACCCAGGAAGGTTATTTAGATGAAGATTGTTCTCAGGGATCCCACAGACATTCTGATTCAATAGACTGGAAGTTCTTGAATGTGCCTTTTTAACTCATTTTTGGGTGATTTTCAGGTGGAGAGGTCTGCTAATTATTCTTTGAGAAAGAATATAAATCATAACTATAACCCAAAATTATAAATTATTTAAAGACATTATTTTGGGGTTTTTTTTGAAGTTACAAAATCAATTTAGGGATGCCTGGGTGGGCTCAGGTCATGATCCCAGGGTCCCTGGATCAGACCCCACATTGGGCTCCCTGCTTGGCAGGAAACCTGCTTTTTTCCCTCTCTCACTCCCCCTGCTTGTGTTCCCTCTCTCACTGTGTCTCTGTCAAATAAATAAATACAATCTTTAAAAAGATAGAATCAATTTAGGCTTTTTGTAAAATATTCAAATCATATAGACATATATAAAATAAAAATTAAATATTTCCCATTTCTTCACTGACACCATCCACAGTGGTCCCACAATCACACCCACCCACCCCCTGACCCAGAAGTAACGTCTTTTTGTTTTTTAAAGTAACCACTCTTTAATAGTGTGGAGTGTAACCTCCCATTCTCTCCTCTATGCCTTTGCAAACTCACACACTCTTATCCATGCACAGTAGTAATGTGATCACTAAAATAGGCTACTCTACCTATAGTTCTGAACCTTTTCTGAACTATTTTTCAATATACCGCCACCGTCTTTCCATGCTGGAATATTTAGTTCTAACATATTCTGTAGCGAACCTGGTTTTTAATGGCTCCATAATACTCCAGCCTGCAGGCACAGTGTAACTTCATATTTGTACTCAGTCTTTTCTTTATGACAGTAGTTCTCATTTCAGCCTCTTGCCTCTTTCATTTCTCTCTGTCTTGACTCCTCATCTGTTTCCTCTATTTTACTTTATCATATTAAAACTAGCCAGTCAAAAGTTCTCAGGACTGCAGCTAGTGAAGTTGGAAGCCTGGGCAGTGTTGGCCACGTGCCCTGGTGGTCAGGGCGAGTGCTGGCTTTCATGCTAGTTTCAGTTCCCCGGGGCTTTTCAGGTGCCTTGCACTTAACCTGAGCCTGCAGGGGGTCTAGCCCCGCCAACCCCATCTTTACCCATTCAGTCTCTCCATCAGCGTGGGACAGATCATGTTGTTGCTGTCCTTGATTTCCATCAGCAGTATGATATCACAGCGTTTGATGACCTGTAGAGACAGAATTCCCAGTTGTTTCAGGCAAATAATCTACAAATAATAAAATCTTTTATTGGGCATTATGTTTTAAGTATAAGATTGGTATTTTGTTAAAGTAATTAATTTCACTGCTGAAACAAGTGAGGAACTTCCTGAGGTAGGTAATATCGTTATGTCCATTTTATTTTATTTTATTTTATTTTATTTTATTTTATTTTATTAAAGATTTTATTTTTAAGTAACCTCTATGCCCAGTGTGGAGATTAGACTCACAGTCCTGAGATCAAGAGTCTCAAGCTCCACTGACTGAGCCAGCCAGGAACCCAGTAAAGATGAGGAGTCTGGGACTCCAGGGAAGTCAAGTAAACTGTCTAAAGTCACTCACCTAGAAAGTGGCCAAGACAGAGGGCGCCTGGGTGGCTCAGTGGGTTAAAGCCTCTGCCTTCAGCTCAGGTCATGATCTCAGAGTCCTGGGATCGAGGCCCACATTGGGGCTCTCTGCTCAGCGGGGAGCCTGCTTCCTCCTCTCTCTCTGCCTGCCTCTCTGCCTACTTGTGATCTCTCTCTCTGTCAAATGAATAAATAAAATCTTAAAAAAAAAAAGTGGCCAAGACAGAATGCAAATCTAGGCAATGTGGATCCAGAGCCTATGATCACATGATCACATATCCTATATCTTGGCTTTGCTTGAATAATCACAAGAACAACAACAAATATTTATTAAGCTCTTAGTAAGCAAGAGGTACATGGCTGGATACGGGTCTCCCCAGTTGACCTGGCAACAAAATTGTAATCATAAAAATTACAAGGGCTAACATTTACTGTGAGCCTACTCTGAGCCTCACCAACCCTATGAGATGACTATGATTATTAGCTCCCTATACGTAGGAGGAAACCGGGCTCAGAATGATTGGGTGAAAAGTTCGAAGTCACACAGCCAGTATATAGATAGGTATATAGGAGAGGTAGTATATAGTGGAGGTAGGATTTGAATTCAGGTTCCTTTGACTACAAAGCCCACCATGCTGTTAAAATACCAGGGAGAGCTGGGTTCGGCCACCAAGCCAGCCAGCTGATTTAGTCACTTGTCACTGTCAGACCTTTCTTTAAGGCACTTTCAAGTATATACCTAGGACTCCTGGTTGGCTCGAATGGTGGAACACGCAGTTCTTGATCTCAGGGTTGTGAGCTTGAGCCCCATGTTGGGTATAGAGGTTACTTAAAAATAAGTAAAATCTTAAAAAATACTCTTTGAAGTATGTATCAAAAGCCGTGGAGAATGTACTTACCTTTGGCCTAGTTTTCCCACCTTGAGGAAGGTCTTCTATTGTAATGAAATATCTACTACTCTCTGCATCTCAGTGTACTCATCTATAGATTGGAATGATGATAGTTCTTCCCTCACAGGCTTGCTGGAGGGTTAAATGGGTACTTAGAGCAGTGCCAGTGATGTAAGAGGCACACAGTAAATTATTACTGCTATTATCATTACTTGTATAAATCAAAGAGGAAGATACATTGCAATGACAACAAAAGCAAATTTAGAAACAACCTAAGTCTCCCCAAATAAGAAAGCATTAAATGAAAGATAGCATAGGGCATTATATAGCATTAAAAGTCATGTCATGTTTATGGGCCCCCTCAGTGATTCAGCCCCTTAAGCGTTTGACTCTTGATTTCCGCTCAGGTGATGATCTCAGGGATGTGAGATGGAGCCCCATGTTGGGCTTTATACTGGGCGTGGAGGCTGCTTAAGATTTTCTCTCTTCCTTCTGCATTTTTCCCTCCTTGAAAAGGTAATGTTTTAAAAGATTGTTAACAAAATGAATGAATGAATGAATGGATGGATGGATGGATGGATGGATGAATATTAACCACATGTGAAATGCTTCTGATATAAAAGCAAGATACAATACTGATGATATAGGGTAGTTAGTCTTTGTGCTGAAAAACAGACGCAAATTTATGTATTTATTTTGGCATAGGATAATGCTCATAATGCCCTAAATGCCAATCCAGTGATAGGATAACACTTCTTTATATATTTCTATATTTTCTTTTTTTTTTAAGATTTTATTTATTTGAGGGGCGCCTGGGTGGCTCAGTTGGTTGGGCCACTGCCTTCGGCTTGGGTCATGATCCTGGAGACCCGGGATCGAGCCCCACATCGGGCTCCCTGCCCGGCGGGAGGCCTGCTTCTCCCTCTCTCACTCCCCCTGCTTGTGTTCCCTCTCTCTGTCAAATAAATAAATAAGATAAAAAAAAAAAAAAAGATTTTATTTATTTGACAGAGAGAAACACAGCCAGAGAGGGAAAATAAGCAGCAGGAGTGAGAGAGAAGCAGGCTTCCCGCCGAGCAGGCAGCCCGATGCAGGGCTCAATCCCGGAACTCTGGGATCATGACCTGAGCTGAAGACAGAGGCTTAACCACTGAGCCACCCAGGTGCCCCACATTTCTATATTTTCAAAATAGTCCCTAATGACTATTTTTTACTTAATAAAATTAGTTTTCAAAATTATAAATTTATAATTAAAAAAACTGTACCTAATTTTAAAAAGTTATAGTGCTATTTAAGGGGCGCCTGGGTGGCTCAGTCATTAAGCATCTGCCTTCGGCTCAGGTCATGATCCCGGAGTTCTGGGATCCAGCCCCACATCAGGCTCCCTGTTCATGGAAAGCCTGCGTCTCCCTCTTTCACTCCCCTTGCTTGTGTTCCCTCTCTAGCTGTGTTTCTCTCTGTCAAATAAATAAATAAAATGTTTAAAGTGTTATTTTAAAAAGGAAACTGCAGGGTGCCTGGGTAGCTCCGTGAGTTAAGCGTCTGCCTTCTGCTCAGGTCATGATCCTGGGGTCCTGGGATCAAGCCCTGCGTCTAGGCTCTCTGCTCCATGGGGAGTCTGCTTCTCCCTCTGCCTGCTGCTCCCCCTGCTTGTGCTTTCTTTATGTGTCAAATAAATAAGTAAAATCTTAAAAAAAAATAAGTGTTAGCTTTATCATCGACCCAATTTTTATAATAACCCTTTGATGCAGGTCCTCTTATTATCCCCACTGTATAGTTGGGGATTCAGCCTCAGCATGGCTCAGTAATCTGAACATCATGTGAATATAAATAATGGGATCACCTGCAACAGAGCCCCTCTTGACCACTGTGCTAAAAAAACCAAAGACATCGCCGTATTCCTGTGGTTGCTCCTTCTCCCTTTTGAATGTGATCCACAGGTACAGGGCAAAAATGGACCAGGGTACAGACTCCCTTTCCTGAGCAGAAGGGTTGAGCTTTTTGATTCTCTGCTTACAACCCTTTTGCCCGTACAACAAGCACTCCAAAGCTCCACATCTTCAGCAGTTACTCCAGCAGCTCTCTACTTCCCTTGGGTACTTGCCTCTGAACCTCTGGGGAAATTTCCTATAGACTGGAATCTACACTGCAGTGAGCAGTGGCTCAAGATCTCATCATCAGGAGTCTCCTGGGGATGAAAGCTAGAACTTTAACTAGTTGAGCAACAATCCATCCATCCTCCCACCCATCTGTCCACTCATTTGTTTATCCATCCAGTGAAATCCTACCAGGGGCCTGCTGTGTACCAGACAACCTTATGAGGCCTTGCTTTACTCACAACTGTACAGCACCTGGCATGAGTGAAAGAGGGGAGGGAAAGAGAGGGGGGAGGCACAAGGAGCTCTACTGGGCCAAGTTTATAAAGTACAAATACCTTCCTGTATTTAACTCTTCTTTATGGCAGCATAAGAAAAATGGGAATAAATTTCCTAGCCAGTCCTTTAAAAAAATAATTTTATTAACAGTTTTCTAATTATAAAAATAAGGTTGCTTATTGTAGAAAATTTGAAAAATACAGAAAAGACGATAAAAAAATCATCTGATGACCTATAAACCCACCACCCAGACACTTCTCATATGATTTCTATACTTAAATTTACAAAATGACATCAAAATAACAACACAGTTGAAAATATGGACACTGAATCAAATGGCCTCAGATTCATATCTTGACTCTCTTGCTCACCAGCTATGTACCCTGAGCAAGTGACTTAAGCTCCCCAAACCCGCCAGATTCCTTATCTGTAAACTGGGACGATATCTTGCTCATGGGGATGTCATGGGGATTAGAGGATGTGATGGATATAAAGCATTCAGTCCAGTCCCTGGCATGGAGCCCAGGACCCCAGGATCATGACCTGAGCCTAAGGCAGAGGCTTTAACCCACTGAGCCATCCAGGTGCCCTTGTTTTGTTTTGTTTTGTTTTGCTTTGTTTTGTCAGCCTCACAGTGATGTGAGCATATTCTCACAGTGATTAAATACTCACTTTTCAAATCTTACCACTGCTACATGTTTTCCCTGCCCTTATTTCAGGCCAGGAAAAATACCTCTCCCCTGACTCTGGCTCCTCAAAATGAGGCTCCAAAGATGGGAGGGCCCCAGCAGGCCCTCCCAGACCTGAAACTTGAGATTTTTCTGACTTCATAGAGGGGAGGGAGTAGAGGCTAAGCACAGCCAATAGTGAGGGTTCTCAGCAAGTGGTATTATGCTGTGAGTGGGCCTGAGGAGAGGGGAAGGGACAGTCTTAGAGAGGTCTTATGAAGACTCTGGGGGCAAGAGCACCCTATAAAGCCCTCTTTTGTGCCTCTAAACAGGGAGGAGCACAGAGGGGAGGGGACAGAGCCCACATGGGATTAGTTAGGCCAGAGTCCCAGCCCTTGCTCTAACATTTACATCTCCACGACCTGGGACTATGTCCTTCTCCTCTTTGAACTCCACCTGGCTGTGTGCAAAAGACAACCAGAGCGGTCGTGAGGCTGAACCTGGATGCTGCCTATTAAGGGCCTGGCCCTTAGTAAGCTCTCCCGAAATTAGAAGTACCATGTGCTGTGGGAAATGATGCCCCCCCACAGCCCTCATCTCAACCCCAGTGCCTCAGAGCATCAGGTACATGGCCAAACTTCAGTGGGTATTTGTTGGATGAACAAACTCTGCTCTTTAAGGACCCAAACTCAAGAAGGGAACAGAAGCAGCCTTGCCCGGGCAGGGTTTGGCATCTGGAGAACTGCCCGTGGTGCTGGCCAACAAACCCAAGATGGAGAAGGCAGCCTCCCTCACTCTCCAGCCTCCCTGATGAAGGTCATAATGACAACAGCATGATAAAGTTGGGCTCGTCTCCGAAGTGATCAAGCCAGTAAGGAAGGGTGGAAAAGGCATCTTCTCTAATAGGGTTGGGTCATATGGCTGGATTCGATCCTGTCTCTTCCACTTACCCACTAGGGAATCCTGGGTAAGGCGCTTCACCATTCTGAGTTTGCCTTCTCGGTTACAAAGTGGGGGCCATGCCACCTATGCCATAATATTAAATAAGAATATAGGGGCACCTGGGTGGCTCAGTCGGTTAAGCGTCTGTGTACAGCTCAGGTCATGATCCCATGGTACTGGGATCGAGCGAGTCCCACACTGGGCTCCTTGCTCAGTGTGGAGCCTGCTTCTCCCTCTGCTCCTCTCTCCTACTGGCTCTCATAAATAAATAAACAAACACATAACACAAAATCCGTGGCCTAGAGCAGGTGCTCAGACACGAGACCCTATGAATATTACTCTGCCCTGAATGTCTGAGTTCGGGTTTCACTGTAAGTGTCCTCGTTGGCTCTGACAATGTTTGGAGATGGCCTGTGTTTACAGGATGGTTTTTCAGCAGTGGGGTTAGGTAAGGAGTCCTTGACAGAGACTTCCCATGTGCTTGGTGTTTGGTGTGATGGGCTATCCATCAGTCGGCCTTCTAGGACATGGCAGCTCAGGGGAGGTGCTGAGCGCAGGGCCCCAAAGACGGAATCTCCAAGAACCACAAGACAGCCTCTTAAGATTGTGATGGGTAGAATAAGTGAGGAAGGTGATTGGCACTTGGGAACTTGTAGGTACCCAGGCTTCATGTGCCCTTGTGCGAGGAAGCAGAGAAAATAGTTTCCTTGCACGTCAGAGCTCCCTGTAGTGCCAGGGAGTCTCAGCTCCCATGGGTTGGGCATGGCTGTTCTGGTTAAACAACCACCGCTGGAAGGCCTTGGGTACCATCCAAAGGGCAGGGCCAACCAGGGAGAGGGCGATCTAAATAAGAACAGAGCATGTAGTCCTTGCTCTAATCCATTTTGTATATTAATACAGTAGTGGCTCTGTTTCTGATCACCTGACCCATCCCAGGCTCTCCTGGGGCCCTTCCACACCTTTTGAGTTCTCTCTGCCAACTGGTGTCACAGGTTGTGTAAGGCCCAATTTCTGAAAGGCCCAGAGCTCAGGGAGGAGAAGGGAATTCCCAAGCTTGCTCACACAGCTGCCAGGCAGGATCTGAACCCAGGGCTCCTGGTGTTCCCACCATAGCATGGTACCCCCATACCCAGAGTCCTGGGAAAGTTTCAGCTCCAGCATCATCAAAGATAAATTAACCTGTCAGGTAAAGACAGTCAGAAATATGGGCGGCAACTCCAGACTTTGGTCATATTACCCAAGGAAAGTTTAATCTGAGAGAATGATTAGAATTGGTAGTTGAGAAGAGGTTGATGGGGTAGAAGATGGAGAAGGAGGGAGAGAGGGGGAGAAAGGAGAGAGAAAGAGCAGAAGAAAGAGTGGAAAGAAGGAAGAGAAAGAAAGAAAAGAAAAAGAAAAGAAAAGGAAAACTGTGCTGTATTGATGGATAAAAAGACCAGGATGGGCTGGCATCCCAGCTGCCCCTCAACCCACCCACCCCACCACCTACATGAGGTCACTACATCTTTTGTTGTTCATCTCTTCATGGGGGATAATAACCCTCTCTCTTAAGGGTGATGAAATGAAATCGTGTGTTTGTAGTGCCTGCAGGGGCATTCAGTAAATGGTAATAAAAATTATAATAATGGCCAGCCCTTCCCTGGAGCTTGCAAGGAGCCAGGGACTGTTTTAGGAGCTTTACATTTGCCCAAGCACGTATCCCCCTCACCCACCCGCCAACAATCCCACAGGGAGGTACTGCCATGGCTCCCGGACACCCCTCGTGGCCAGAGGATGATGTGAAGGGATGAGAAGGGATATGGTTATTGGCATTATTGCCATCAGTGACCGAATGCCCAGGCAGCTGCTACCTTCCCCCTAGAGCCTGACTTTGGTGACATTTCTCCAGACTCTCTTCAAGGCTGAAGGCAGAGAGAGGGCTTGAGGGGTCTCACCTTCATGATGACATCCATGGCATTCTTGTTTTCCTTCTTGGCTTCCCCAAAGGACCTCACGTTAAAGGAGCAGAGCCTCAGGGCCACGGCACTGCTGATGGAGAGGAGGAGAAGCAGCGGGAAGGTAGGCGGCCGAGGCATCGTGGCGCAGCTCCAGGGGCAGCGAGAGGACCTCGGTGGCAGGCGTGCACAGGCTCTGGGCCTCCTCCTCGTGCTCAGCTGACTTATAAAGCCTGCAGATAACAGGAATGACTGGATTCTTTGGTGTTACTTTCACTTCTCCGAGGAACTGAAGATCATGGGTTTCATTCCCCCAAGGAAATAAAGAAAAGGGGCTTGTCTTTTAGGGGCCCCTGTTTTTGTCACTCTGGTGAGGAAATCAGCCTGCGTGACTGAAGGACCATCCCCTGCAAAGTTGCTCCTATTCCGACCAGGAACCAGCTGTGACATGGGGTCATCAACCCGTTGGTGGCATGCCATGTGCCTTTTCCTGAGAATGGATAACTCAGAGGTGGTCCACCCCAGAGGGCAGCTGGGGTGAGGGAGGCTTCTGTGGAGGGGACCGTGAGGCAGGGGTCAGTGGGAAATCCGGCCAGGTTTTCTGCCCTCCCTGGGATTTAGCTGCCAGCAGTCGAGGGACACACCCAGGCTCTGACTCTCTAATTGCCCTGGTGGGCGTAATTAAGGTCAACTCTGGTTTGAATTACATAATGTTTTAGGCAGTTTTACCATCGACAGTTTAACACCCCAAAGGCCAGCAGGGCGTTGCAGGGAGAGCAAATGCTAATCTGCTGGGATGGGCCAGTAAAATGTCCTTGGACCTGAAGGACGAAGAGCCAGTGAAAGCTCCTGCAGAGATCCACACTTCAACCAGATACAAGCTCAATGTTTGTGAGAGATGCGTGACCCCGAGAAAGGTTTTTCAAGGCCTGTAGGATTTCAACCCAAGTAAGATGAGTTTTGGAGAGATGGGCATGGAGATGAGATGATCTGAAAGGCCAAATCTGGTCAAGGCCTAAGCCCTGGGTGAGATTTGCAGACTTTGGCAAGGAAAATTCTTCTGTGAAGAAGGTGGGTAATGAGAGTAACTAGAAGCCAGCACTGGCATCTCTGGGCCACCCCCTCTTGAAGAGTTGGGCAGGAAAGGGAAAAGCACGCATATATCACTAGCATACATCCAGGCAGCATCCAGGCCAAAATCTTTGGCCAAGCATGCTCAGGCATCCTAAGAAGATAACCCCAAATAGCACATGGAAGGAAATAACGGTTTCCTGAGCTCCTGGTGAGATGCATCTTGGTGTCGACAACAGGCCTCTCCAGTCTCCAGGGAAAAGAGTGATGACTGTCTTCCTTGGCAAATCGGCATCTCCCAGCCCGAGGAAGATTTAGAGTTGAGTCTGGTAATGCTTCTCATGCCTCTTAAGAAGGAATTTGTACATTTGTGCATTTTATGAACTTGTAACATACGAGAGAGATTTCAGACTATTTAACTGACAATCTTGTAATTCCAACATCAACTGTGCAGTTAGAGGGATTGATTTAGAGTTGTGACTTTACGTAGAAACTTTTCTAAATTCATGCACAGTTCTGGAAGTTTGGTAAGAATTTTGGGTTAACAGTGTTTTGTAAGTTTGATTTATTAAAATTGCTTAGTATTTAGGGACACCTGGCAGGCTCAGTTAGTAGAATATGGGACTCTTGATCTCAGGGTTGTGGGTTCGAGTTCCACGTTGAATGTAGAGACTATTAAAAATTTAAAAATTCTTTTAAAAAAGAGAATTACCTAGTATTTTAAAGGTGGCTCTTTTATTAGTTCAGACATAAAGATCATTGCAAGGAAATGGGATATATTGAATGTATAAAAGAAGTTTAGGATTTTGTAAATAAGTGTATAACCCCTTAGTAATTATTTAAATTTGCTGAATGTAGGGCCGGTTATATTTAGCAAGTAAAAATATAGAGCACTAGGTAAATTTGACTTTTTAAAAAATATTCATTTATTTATTTTAGAGAGAGAGACAGAGAATCTCGAGCAGACTTCCTGCAGAGTCTGACATGGGGCTCAGTCCTAGGACCCTGAGATCATGATCTGAGCCAGAATCAGGAGTAAGACACCTAATTAAGCCACCCAGATGCCCTTTGGTAAATTTGACTTTTCAATATTTCAAATTTAATTGGACATCCTATCCTGTGTTTTATCTGGCAATCCTACCTAGATTTAAAAAAAAGAACAAAGACTCATAAGATGAATTTAAAAGCATGACATTTTCTTTTATTTCCTTTTCTTTTCTTTTTTTTTTTTACCTTAGACAAGCCTTTATTTCACTCATTTAATCAAAATATACCTAAGTGTCTGAAGTAATGGAAGCATGATAGGCACTTGGCATAGAGCAGTAACCCAAACCAATACAACCCCATTCTCCCTATAGAAGCTACATTTTATATTTCAATAATCTGTTGATTAAGTTCCATAATTAAACACAAAAAAGACACATACCTACAAAAACTAACAAGTGTAAGCAATAGCCTGAAGATTTTATTTGGACCTATAGTGAAATATATTCAAGGAGTAATGCCATTTTATAAAATATGTTTGGTTGTACACATAAGAGCATGACATTATCTAAGGCAGTAACAATCCTGTAAGGGTCCTGGAATAGGGTTTAGTTCCCAGCATCAAAGGTAAGCTAACCTGGGGGGACACGTGGCTGGCTTAGTTGGCAGAGCGTGCAACTCTTGATCTCGGGGTTCGAGCCCCATGTTGGGTGTAGAGATTAAAAATAAAATCTTTTTTAAAACAGTTAACCTCCTAAACTGGGTAAAAAGCAAAACCTCTTTGTTAGAATTACTGCACATGTTTATGAGAAAAATATTTTTGGGGGCGCCTGAGTGGCTCAGTTGGTTAAGCGACTGCCTTCGGCTCAGGTCATGATTCCGGAGACCCAGGATCGAGCCCCACATCGGGCTCCCCACTCGGCAGAAAGCCCGCTTCTCCTTCTGTCACTCCCTCTGCTTGTGTTCCCTCTCTCACTGTGTTTCTCTCTGTCAAATAAATAAATAAAATCATATTTTTTAAAGACTACAATGATACAAGTGAGCGTAAGAAGTCGGTCGGCTTGACTGTGGAGTGGTGACAATAATCCCTGAAACATTCCAAAAGACTATGAGCCAAGACTCCCTTGGCATCTGAACAGACATAGGAACGTGGAATTGCCATTTGGAAACTGTGACCAGATGCCCTGGTCCTCGGAGGCATCAGCCAGTGACCTAAAGCCATTTCAAGTACAGAAACTATATTGGGACTACAGTTATATAAATTTGAACATTAAGTGTGACTTTTCCTCTTTTTCTTTTTAAAAGCATATTTATAAAGTCAAAGCTGAGCAGAGTGATTTTACTTTCTCAAGTTCGATACTGAGCTATGTTCCTTCCTTTCCCACCTCATCATTCCCCTTACCTTCCCAAGGCACAACTTGAGTTATTTTTGGTTCAAAAATTTGAAAGAACTTCATGCCGTGAACTTTTCTTTTTTTCCAAGACACCTGTTATCACCTTGTTCAAACGTATATGTTCCCTTGTGCTTTAGAAATAAATTTCCTTTATTTATTTTTTATTGAAAAAAAAAAAAAGCTAACCTTTAGGATGAGAGAGTTGACTAATCTGTTTTTTAGTTTTTAAGTTTGATCTTTTGAATATGAATTTGAAAAATAAAGTAAACTTCTGCATCATGGCTTCTGCATATAGAAACTTCCCTTAAGGGCTGAAAAATCACAAACAGTCTGAAAAGACTGACCCCATTTTGTAATTAGCACATTCAACTGCATGGAAATGGACTTAGAAAAAAAAAAGTACCTGGATTCCAGCCTCAAATTTAACTGAAGTCAGCTAGGTGCAGGGGCTTTGCTGTGTTCTTTATGTGTTTAATACCCCTTAGTACTCCCCTCGGCTCTTCCTCTGCTTCCTCCACTTTATGGATTAGCAAACTGAGTTTCGCACCCAAAGATATGCAGCTAGCCCCTCTCAGCTGGGGCCTGAACCCAGTGCTCAGACTGCAGACCAGAGAGACTGAACCCAGGCCCTCAAACTCCAGACCAGCCTTGCGTGCATAGCAAAACCTTAGTGAGGAACAAACACTGTAGGTGGGGGATGGGAAGGAGACTAAAGGAGACTTTGACTTTTTACTGTTACACATTGAGGTATTGTTGGATTTTTTCATTTGTTTGTTTTACAAAAATATGTACTTGTTTAGTAATTTAAAAGGAAGATAAAAGTACTAAAAAGCTTTTTATTTTTTAAAGCAGATTAAACAATGCCCCTGCCAACATGTTTTCTTCAACTGAGCCAACTGCAGCTTTCAACCAGTTCCAGGAGTCACTGATAACATGGAGGGGTCAGGGACACGAGGCTGTACTGCAGGCTCAAGGAAAGCAGAAAGCCCACACTCATCCATCCTGCGAATTGGGGGTTTGAGACAGTTCTTTCCAGGAGCTTGGAGTCTGGAGCCCGGAAGGAAAGACACTGGCCTGACCCACACTGATCACTTTGAATTGTCCTTCCTTCTGCCACTTAGTGGCTGTGGATGCTGTTTCCTGGGCATGCACTTATGAACACTAGCCTGTAAAATGTTCCTAAAAAAAAAGAATAAATGTTACTCCATGGACATTTATAAAACTTATTAGCATATTAAGTGCTCTGAAAAGTCCTACAATAAAGAAACCTGCTTCAGTGCATTAAAACAGGGTGTCCTGACTTTGTTGTCCATAGAACTCTTCTTCCTATAAGCCCTTTCTATATCTTGAGCAACGTCCACCTTGAGAAATACCATCCCAATTGGGCAGAGACAATCAGGTCCCTCAAAGCCTCATTAAGCTCCCATGGAAGAGCTCCCCAAATGTCATATGAATGGGCAAAAATGAGGAGCAGGCATTCAGATACATGGTCCCAAACATCACTGGGAGCCACAGCCATCCACCATGGGCCCTGGAACAGGAGTCAGTGGGGGCAATACACTGGGGCAAAGGATACCTCAGAATTGAAGAAAACCACAAAGAGGATTTCAGGGGCAGTGAAAATGCACAGGCTGAGTACCAAAAAGAAAGTAGCAAAAGGAAGCAAAGGGCTCTTGAGAAAATCCCCACTACTGGTGGGGGACAAGCCGCCTGACCCAAACAGGTGTTTCCAGTGACTGATGTCGCTCTTTGTCTATTAACAAATGAGCCATAACAATAATCTTATAATGTATGTAAATGGCTCTGGCTATCACGGTTCAGAGCCGGCTTCCCTCACCCTAACCATGAGGCATGTGAGGCTGCTTAATTGGGTCCAACCTCACCTTTGTGCAGTGGTTTCCAGATGATGAAGCAGGCTTCACACAACATCTTCCACACAAGGTGGTGCCTGGACTTCAAAAAGGTCGCGTTCTGAAGGACTGGCCTCGGTATGTCCCTGCTCTGAATAGAACCCTTCAGAAGCCCTTCATTTGACATAAAGACCAAGCACCTTCCTGTGGCCTCTACTACGTACCTCTTCAAAGTTGCATTGTTCCTTTCCCTTCTTCCTCCCCCACTGCCCTCCCCTCACACTGAGCGGCTTTCAGTGCCCATCTCAGGGTCTTGGTACAGCTGCTCCCTACACCTGTGGAGCTCTTCCTCCCACCTCCAGGTCTCAGCTTCAATGTCACTTTTCTCAGAAAAGCCTTGCTGTACACCTCAGCCCTTCAGTGTGTTCCCTTCTCTTCCGTGCGGCCTCTGTCTTTTGCTACATGGCATACATATCGCAATGTATAATTATGTATGAGCTGTGTGTTGTCTGATGTCTGTCCCCCCACACACACACACCTCTGTGGGGACAGAAACACCTATGTGTGTCTTCACGGCCTGGGACAAGGCCAGCACATAGCAGATGCTTGGGAAATCACTGTTGAAAGCATGATAGGGTGCTCTGACTGACTCTGGAGCCCATCTTCTCAACGGTCGTGTGAGGACGCTGAGCCAGAGGAACTCAGGTTCCTGAATAACCAAGAGAATCCAGGTCACTGAGACAAAAAAAATATAGCAACCACCTCCACATAGCATCTGCCTTTCAGGGAGCCCCGCATGTTAAGTTCTCATATAGCTCCCCGATCTCAGCTGCAGAGCAGGGAGTGGGCTTCCCCCCTCAGCACTACTGACATTTTGATCCAGATGATTCTGTGTTGTGGGGGCTGCCCCATGCATAGCACAGTGGTTAGCAGCTTTCTAGGCCTTTACCCACTATTAGCACCACCCCCAGTCATGACAACCCAAAATATCTCCTGACATTGCCAAATGTCTCCACGGGGATGGAGATTGCACCCCCTACCCCCAACAAATAAAGAAGGCTGATGTGGAGGTTAAAACATACACATTTCTACTTACTGGCTGTTCAACCCTGGGCAAGTCGCTAAAGCTCTCTGTGCTCATTGCCTCATCCTCAAAAACAGGGATAATAATAGCTCTTTTATGGTAAAGCTTGACAATTTTGTGAGTTTATAAGTAAAGGGCAGACTCAGCACGGTGTCTGGCCTTCAGGGAGCACTCAGTTGGGTGATACCCTGCCTTTAGAGTGAACGGTGCAAAGAAGAGATTGTGATCTCCATTTTACAGATGAGAAAATTGAGACTTAGAGATAATGATGTCAGGCCATGCCACTGACTGTGAAGGGACATTAACAGCAAGAATTCAGGTTTTCAGGATTAATTCCCTTTCTTTACGGTACAAAAGGGCCCATTAAGTCCAGAGCTTGTCTGACCAATTGCAAACTGAACTGGTGGTGTTGTAATTAATAGGTTTGATCTGCCAGGGTGGGACTAGGAGGCAAATGAGGCATTGGCCTCAGGTGGAACATTTAAGGGGGTGACAACTCACTAATCAAGATCAATAATATTTTATTGCGATGTTTTCAATAATTAATCTTCAGTAATTAATCAAAATTAATGCAGAACATCCACAATGAACAAAGTATCACCTCTTAAATGAAGACAGAAACCAACCCTCACTTTCAGGCCACCGCCTCATTCACCTGACCCTAATCCTCCCCCTGGGGTCTGCAGATCTGGGAAACCACTGTGAGCATGCTCAGAGCGGGAAAAGTCTCTTGGCTCCCGGCGCGATGCAGGAAGTAGAGAGCGCCCTCTCCCGGCTCATAGTGTACACTGCTCCTCTCCTGGGGAGTCAGTTCACCTTCCCTGGATAAAGCCTCACCTCAGTGCTAGAATCTAGCATCAAGGCGCTTTTCATCCTGCCCTTCCTGAGACACCTGGGTTAAAAGACTGCAGGCAGGCCTAATGATGTCATTGGAGCCTCCCTCACTTCACCCCTTCCCACTGGCCATTACGCTGTGCTAGATCCATTCATCGCCTTTCTCTCCTTACAAGCCCAGCACTTGTCCCTGCCACTATGGCTGATTCTAAAGCTGCTTGTTAGTAATACAGCTGGCCTTTTCAGGCTGACCATGAGAGGGGATGGTGAGGAAACAGGACCAGGAGGTGGAAGGCTTCTCACTGTTTGCCTAACTACCCTGTTTCTTTTTCTTCTAAGGGTTTGGTACTTTCTTTAATTTAGTTAATGATGTTTTCATTTTTATTTTTAAATAACTTATTTTACTTTTTTAAAAAAGATTTTATTTGTTTATATGACAGAGAGAGACAGCAAGAGAGAGAGAGAGACAGAGAGAGAGAGAGAGAGAGCGCACAAGCAAGGGGAGTAGCAGAGGGAGAGAAAGAAGCAGGCTTCCAGCCAAGCAGGGAGCCTGACTGATGCGGGGCTCCATCCCAGGACCCTGGGATCATGATCTGAGCCGAAGGCAGATGCTTAATGACCCAGCCACCCAGGTACCCCTATTTTTAAATAATTTCAAATGTGCATAAAAGCTGCAAAAATAGTTTGAAAACACATATACCCTTCACCCAGATTTACAAATGAACATTTAGGCATATTTGGTTTTTCATTAGTTTTCATACAGATTTTTTTTTTCTGAACTGCTCAAGAGTAAGTTGGAGGCATTACGACCCATTATCCCTAAATACTTCCAAGTGATTTCTCAAGGACAAGTAATTTGCCTATATAACCAAAGGACAATGATCAAAATGAGAAGGTTTAGCAATGACATTATTACTTAATCTACAGACCTTATTTAAACTTTACCAATTACACTACTACTGTTGTTTACAGCAGCCCCCCCTCCCCCTCCCGCAGTGCAGGATCCAATCCACGCTTACACATCATCCTTAGTGGTCCTGTGTTGTCAACCCCCGCTAATCTGAACAGTCCCTCAGCCTTTGTCTTTCATACCTTTGACATTTTTAAAAATATTTTATTGATTTATTTGACAGAGAGAAACACAGCTAGAGAGGGAATATAAGCAGGGGGAGTGAGAGAGGGAGAATCAGGCTCCACACTAAGCAGGGAGCCTGATGTGGGGCTCGATCCCGGGACTCGGGGACCATGACCTGAGCTGAATGCAGACGCCCAATGACTGAGCCACCCAGGCGCCCTACCCTTGACATTTTTGAAGTGTGCAAGCTAGTTATTCTGCTGAAGCTCCCTCAGTCTGGGTTTGTCTGGGACTTCATCATGATTAGATTCGGGTGATGTGTTTTGAGTGGGAATACTATTTAGGTGTTTCACAGAAGTTCTGAAATGAGCTTCTCCTGGTATTCACAGGGAAGCTGGGTGACACAGACACAGGAACTAGATGATCTAAAAGCTCTTAATAACAGTTGGGAACATTTATTGAATGCTTGCTGTTTGATACTCCCTTCTGTATTTGTTGATTTGCGCACTTTTCTCTCTTGTATGGGGTGCTTATGTTGGATCACAGTAATAAACAGTGGTAGCAGCTGTGGATATTGAGCTGTATCAGGCCTCATATTACACATCTTTTCATGGAGGAGGTGAGAGAGCATCCCTTGCACCGGGTCTCACAGCTACCAAGGGGCACAGCTAGGGCTGTTTGACACCAGAGTATGATGACCTGGTTGGTCCCTCCATCCCATTTTTTCTCTGGCAAGGAGCCACAACAAAGCTCAGCCAGGATTCCAACTCAGAACACTGAGGACAATCCATGTCCCACCCGCTACACTCCCAGCCAAGGGGGATGTTTTCTCTCCATATTCTGAGCTCCCCTGCTTACCTCACAGGTCAGGAGCATGAGAACCTGGGAGATAGATGCGATACTGTGAGGAGGGGACCTGAGTAGGTTGTGTGGTGTTCTCCAGGGGGCAGATACGCCTCCTGGGTCATGACCCACTGGACAGTCATTTACAAATCCACTGAAAATGGTATCGGTCCCAAAGACAGGGCGAGGAGCACGGCTATGAGTGGGTGTCAATTCTTAACCAAACGGTGACTCATGAATGATTCTTGAGCCACTGTAGGATAAGATTTCCCCTCCACAGGCCGAGCCTGCTCCAAAGGCATCCCAGAGCCGGGTTTAGATGCACAGGCTGGTGTCATTCCTAACACAAAGCCTTAAGAAGCCGGCCCTGTAGATCTGTTGGCCAAATGAGCTCCCAGCCTGAAACTGGGGATCGTTTTATATCGTGGGTGTTTTAGGAGATTGGTTATTCACTCATTTAACAGTTAAGCTACTAAACGTAGACAGAGACACGGATGAATAAGGCAGCCCCTGCTTGTAGGGACTCAAAATCAGATAGTTAACTGGACTTGCCTTTGGTTTCAGTCAGTTTTCCATGCCTCTGAGCCTTCATTCGCTATCCAACAGCCAGAAAACTGTTACGGAGATGAACGACCCATGTAAATGTTGGACTCAAACCTTCTTGAGCCCCACTGGCCACATTTTATTGGGTCCATTATGACTTCTCTGACCACAGAAAATCTAAACAGGTTTGCCCAAAACTGAGGTGAGCTTTCAGTGCAAAGACAAAGAAAACACACTGGGATGAATTGGTTATTCTGTTTTAGTTGGGAACAGGGGCAGCAGGAAGGGAATGGGGGTAAGTAGGTGAGGAAAAATAGCAGTCAACACCTATTCTGTTTGACAATTTAGTAATGGCTAGAACACATTGATGTAGTAAGTACTATAGCACCCCTATTTTATAGAAGCGGCAACTGGGACCAGGGAAAGTAAACCTCTTGTCAGCTGTGGACACTGGATACCTGGATGAGTCAGGTCTGCCAGGGAGCAGCAAATCCTGGGTTCCCGATCATCACTCCGCATGGCCTCAGAGCCGCATGTGCAAATGTGGTGCCGATAAAGCCTTGGAATTAGATTTGAGATGAATTCTCAGAAATTGGAAGCATTCTCCTCTGGAAGCTGTAGCCAGTGGAAGTTGGGTTTCCATGGAGACCCACTCCCATCCAGCCAGGCTGCGTTCACAGGTAGCCATACCAGCAGAGAGCTGCCATCAGGCAAATGTCATGCATTTCTTAAGAAAAAGACTCTCCAAGCCCACATATGGACCCACAAATCTATGGTCAAATCATCTTTGACAAAGCAGGAAAAAATATCCAGTGGAAAAAGGACAGCCTCTTCAATAAATGGTGCTGGGAAAATTGGACAGCTACATATAGAAGAATGAAACTAGACCATTCGCTTACACCACACACAAAGGCAAACTCGAAATGGATGAAAGACCTCAACGTGA
>PITA01021123.1:10142-33468 GCA_004023965.1 Spilogale gracilis | reverse complement strand
GACCAGGGAGCCCAATGCAGGACTCAATCCCAGGACCCTGGGATAATGACCTGAGCTGAAGGCAGGCACTTAATCAACTAAGTCACCCAGGTTCCCAGTAGGCACTATTATTAATTATTCTTGACAGTTCAGAAGACTGAAAGAGAGAGATTACGTAACCTGCTCAAGGTCATAAAGTCAGTGAAGAGCAGGTCAAAGTCCAAACTCATGGTATATCACTATGCATTTGTTGATATTGTTAAAGCTAAAAGCAACAACACCAAAACCGGAGACTGGTAATATTCATCTCTGCCTAAAATATGAAGCACCTAGAACCCCACTATAATGCTGGAGGGAAAGCTAATGATATAGCTAATTTGGAAAAAACAGTTTGTTGTTTCTTATGTATTTAAACCTAGAACTATCACATATCCAGTCATCCCACTTCTGGGTATATGCATAAGATATATGAAAAGTTATGTTCACAAAGAAATTTGTATATGAATATAATACCTTTATTTATATCCTCCAAGTAATGGGTACAATCCAGATGTCTTTTAGGCAATATATGGGTAAAGAGACTGTGCTCCATTTTTGTAGTTGAATACTACTGAGAATATAAATAAATACAATATTGATGTATACAGCAGTGCAAATAAATCTTAAATGCACTTTGCTAAACCCAAGACTACATATTTTATTATTTCATTTAGGTGACACTCTGGTAGAGGAAAAACTATAGATGTAGAAAACAAACAATAGTTTGCTTGGGAATGAGGGTTGGGGCAGTGGGTTTCTATGAAGGGAAGGAGTTTGGGTAGTATTAGAACTGTTCTGTATGATACTATGGTTTTAGATGTTTAGTTCTATGCATTTGTCAAAAGTCTACAGAATATCACATCATAGAGTAAGTAGATTGTGTTGAATAAATTTCAGAAGAAACAAACCACCATGATTTGGGGGTGGTGGTGGAATACTGATTGCCACAAATGAATCTAACTGTATTAAAAATGAATTGCATAATCACACTGAAGGTAATGGAGAAGAAAGAAGTTAACACATAACTTTGGAATTGTTTTGAGTGAATACTTTAAGGCTCCTGGATGTTGTACACAAATACTGTACTCTAATTGGTAAATTTGTTTCTCACAAGGGTATATTTTGGCAAATCTCAAACTACTATAATTATATAATGAAATTAAAACAGGAAGTAGATAATGAGGGCCAGGTTTTTCATGGTCTGAGAAAAAAGTTGAAAATGATGGAGATGGCTGTAATAAGCTTTATGGTGCTGGATTATAGTCAGAGCAATTAATACAGACTTCTAAAATTATATATATACATACATATGCACACACACACAGATACAGATAAAACTACAGGTGTGTGCATGGATTAATCTACAAAAATACTTTTTCTGGCTCTATCCACCAATGGGGAGTAGAAGCAGTGACACAAGTAAAAACTGGCATATTTAGTACCTATAACCTGGTATCTAAATACCTTTCTCCAGTGAAATTACACAAGGCTGCTTGGAGACTTAGAAGGACTGCAGGACTGAGGCAGGAAAAGTGCAAGATGGAACTGCAGCCTTTTGTGGTTGCAGAAAGTAAGGAAGTGCTAGAGAGAAAGAGAGGGAGAAGAGGATACAGGATCCCATATGGAAGAGCTCTCAATGGTCAAAATGGAAACACCTTGTGCAACAGAATAACTATTGTCTTGAATTAAACTTCAAATAAAAAAATAAAAATCACTACAGATATAAATAACTGAACAAACAAATGGGGAGTAGGGATAACTCTTCATGATAGAGAATTTTAATAAATAAATGTAGATAGAAAAAGGGAAATAGAAAATCACCACTAGAATACCATAATTACTGCAGACAAGATGCAGCGATAGCTGTTAAAATTAGGGATCAGAAGTTAAACAGAAAAAATGGTATTTGTTTAGAAGTATCTCTCCCTAAATATTCAATTATTAGTAAGGGGGAAAATACTATTTTCTAGGGAATAATTCTGGAAGATTCCACTTTGTGTGATTAAGGTTAATGTGACTACTAATACCACTAATGCCCATGGACATTGTGTGTCTAGAAATGATGCACTGAAGGGAGCACATCACCTCTGTGGTATTTTTCCTAATAATGCATGACTTTAATCTAAAAATGAGAAAACACTAGGGAAACCCCATTCAAGAACCATTCTACAAAATAACTGACAAGTGTCCTTGTTAAAAACAAGGAAAGCTTGAGCTAAATCCTGGAATGAAAAAAGGACATTAGTGGGGAAAAATTGAAATTCAAAGAAATTCTGTAGTTTGGGGCACCTGAGTGACTTAGTTAAGCATCCAACTCTTGATATCTGCTCAGATGATGATCTCCGAATGGTGAGGTTGAGCCTCACACTGGGCTCTGTGCTGGGCATGGAGCCTGCTCAAGATTTTCTCTTTTCCTCTCCCTCTGCCCCCTTGTCTTTCTCTGTCTCAAACAAAAACAAACAAAAAAGTGGGGGGGGGAGGAAGTAAGGAATTAATTCTGTAGTTTAATAGTATTTCCTCAGGATAAATTTATTATTTATGATAATTCTAAGATTTCATATATTATTAACTTAAGGGAAAGCTGGATAAAGGGTGTATATATTTTTTTATTTTTTTAAGATTTCTTTGTTTGACAGAAACACAGCTAGAGAGGGAACGCAAGCAACGGGAGCAAGAGAAGGAGAAGCAGGCTTCCCACTGAGCAGGAAGCCTGATACAGGGATTGATCCTGGTCACTCCAGCATCATGATCTGAGCTGAAGGCAGATGCTTAATGACTGAGCCACCCAGGCGCCCCATGGGTATACTGTTTTTTAATGTATTTTATAAGACTAAATTCTCTCAAGAAATAAAGTGTGCTTCTAGTGAAACTAGAAAAATAACACATTTCAACAACCCTTCTCGTCACTCTAAGCCTATTAAAAGGATAGATAAAACATTAAAATTATACAAATTATGATATCAAGGCCCCCTAATATAAAAACCTTTTCCTGGATCAAAAATAGACGGCTGAACCACAACCTATTGAGCTCTGGGTCTAGAAATAGGTCTAAGTGGCTAAAATGGGGTAATGGTAAAAAATAATGCTTCATACAAGTAAGGCAGTGAATCCAGTCAGTGAAACAAGGAACAACAGAAAAGAGATAAAAAGACAGAGAGATTATAAGGTGGATTCTTAAACAGCCACTCTCATTCTTTCCTCCTTAGCTTTCTTTTCTACTAATTATGTAAATAGAAATATTTTAATTCTCTGACTCCTTTAAAGCTAGATTATGATACCTTTTTAGTCATTGATGTGGAAGTGTTAGTTTTGGATGAGGACTTTTTGGCTAAACATAATCTTGTTAAAAGAAAATCCTTGGGCCATCCCTATTATTTCTATGTGAAAATGTAACATGATATCTCAGGGTACAGCTGTTGTATTGAGACTATAATGATGAACCTGCACATTATAGATGACAGAGCATGAAGACAGATAGAATCAGCTTTTTTTATGACATCCTTGGACTTTATATCAGTAATGGCACCTTGTCTGAGTACACTTTATGTGGGAAAAACAAATTGTTCAGTTGTTTAGTTTCTGTTTTCTTCTTCATTCACAGCACAGTGCAGTTTTAACCAGGTAAGAGAAAAGCTAAAATTATGCTAGTCAAGATGAATATGCCAACATAATTCTAAACCATGTGAATAAATTTTATAAAAAATAAGTAAAAACGAATCATAAAAATAGGAATTCAATCTAGAAAGGATTAAAAAATGAACAATTTGAAAAAAATCTTTAGAATAAGAATGTTTAGAGTTCAAAGTGGTGACTGAAGGAATAACATCCATGAAATAGAACAAGAATTCATGAAATAAAGTATACAAAACTAAAATATAAACCAGTAGACTGAAAGGAAAAAAGATTGAAATCATGGAGAAAATTTATGTTATATATCTCTGGCAAACTAGAAATAAATGGGACCTTAATTTCATTAAAAATATTTAAGAAAACATCACAGAGGGTGCATGGGTGGCTCCGTGGGTTAAAGCCTCTGCTTTCAGCTCAGGTCATGATATCAGGGTCTTGGGATCAAGGCCCACATGGGGCTCTCTGCTCGGCATGGAGCCTGCTTCCTCCTCTCTCTCTGCCTGCTTGTGATCTCTCTCTGTATGTCAAATAAATGAAATCTTAAAAAAAAAAAAGAAAACATCACAGAAAGTGATGAGACATTAGAAGCATTTCATATAAATATTAGTTTTGAAGATATGGATCTAGAAATTTAATTTAATTTGAGGATTTTATAAGAACTGATCAACTTAATAAATTTATATCAAAGAATTAATGTTTACAACTAAAACAATTTTGAAGAAAAATAAGATATTGTAAGTATCATTTATGAAATATCAATATTTTATTATTTATGTATATTTATTTATTTTTAAAGATTTTATTTATTTGACAGAGAGAAACACAGCCAGAGAGGGAACACAACAGCAGGAGTGAGAGGGGGAGAAGCAGGCTTCCCGCCAAGCAGGCAGCCCGATGCGGGGCTCAATCCTGGGACTCCGGGATCATGACCTGAGCTGAAGGCAGAGGCTTAACCACTGAACCACCCAGGCGCCCCTATTTATTTATTTTTAAAAGACTTTATTTGAGAAAGAGACAGAAAGCATGGATGTGTGAATGGGGAGAAGGGGCAGAAGGAGAGGAAAAGAGTCAAGCAGACTTTCCACTGAGCTTGGAGCATAACACAGGGCTCGATCCCAGGTCCCCAATACCATGACCCTGAGATGAAGTCAGTTGCTTAACCCACTGAGCCATCCAGGTGTGCCTATCACTATTTAAGTCCTAGTTTTAAAGAACATACTTTAGCTGTGCTTAGTATTAGTGTTTATTAATTTAGTAATATTACTTAGCATTATTGCAGGGATATGCACAAGAACAGTTCAATATGTTTATGAAAACTTAGCAAATGCTAGAGATGTCGAACAGATTAGTTGTTAAGTAATGAACTTGTTAATAAATGTTGCTGTGTAATTGGCTCTCCATATGGGAAAAATAAAATTAGATTCCTGCCTTACAGCATAAATATGCAAAATAATTCAAGTATCACTAAAGACTAAAATATAAAAAGCAAGATGTTAACACTGAATTTTAGAAGAAATTACCACCTAATACTTGTATGGATTCATGATCATGAAGTTATTTCTTGAGCAATTTATCAAAAGAAATCCATAAGTGTGTTAATATCATAGGTCTTAAAATGGTTGATCAGAGGCCAAAAATCTGGGTTTGGTAAAGGAATTGATAAAAGTTTGTGTCCAACTGCTACAAATCAAACCCCAGACAGAAATAATAGGATCAAAGTCACAAAAATGTGTGTACGTTGGGTTAATAAACTCAAACATTTAGACAGTTCTTATTTAGTCTATCTTATTTAGTCCATGAAAAGGACTGTCCAAATGGGGACCAGACTGGACAGAATCATCATGGAAATCACAAACAAACCTTGCATCTTTGATTATGTATAGGTATACCTTTCTTTTTCTTTACTGTTCTTTACTGTGTTTCACAGTTAATACAGGCAGTAATATAGGGAAAATAAAATTAAGAAAAAAAGGAAAGTAAAAAATATAGGAGCATGTCTGATTTTTACAAATCAATTCTATTTTTTAATAGAAGTTAACACATTTTTTAAGCAACAGAGAAATACTAGAAATAGCCTAAATATAGAATAAGAGAATAATTAGAATAAAACTTCTGCATTCATACACTGAGTCAAGTATTAATTGAGTTAATCCATTAACTCTAGGGATATTATAGAGATTTTGTTATATACAGGCATACATCATATTGTGCATACCTTTATTGTGCTTTACAGATATATATTACAAATTGAAAAATTTATGGCAACCCTGCATCAGGTAACTCAATTTGTGCTATTTTTCCAACAGTATTTGCTCATTTCATGTCTCTGTCACATTTTGGTAATTTTCACAATGTCTCAAACTTTTTCATTATTGTTTGTTATAGTGATCTGTGATCAGTGCTTTTTGATGTTACTCTTTCAATTGTTTTGGGATACCACAAACTGCATCTAGATAAGAGAATGAACTTAATTGATAAATGACTGCTCTACCACCTGGCTATTCCCTCATCTCTATCCTTACCCTTGGGTCTTCTTTTTCCCTGAGACAAAACATTATTGAAATTAGACCAGTTAATAGCACTACAATAGCCTCTAAGTCTTCAAATGAAAGGAAAAGTCTCATGTCTATCACTTTAAGTCAAAAGCTAGAACTGAGCAAGGTAAGGGAGAAAGGCATGTTAAAAGTTGAGATAGGCTTAAAGCTATGCTTTTTGTGTCCCAACAGTTAGCCAAGTTATAAATACAAAGGAAAAGTTCTTGAAGGAACTTAAAAATGCTACTCCAGTAAACACATAAATAATAAGAAAGTGAAATAATCTTATAGATGAGATGGAGAAAATGTTAGCCCAGATGAGAGATCAGACCAACTACAACATTTTCTTAAACTAAAGCCTAATTCAGAGCAAGGCTCTAACTGTATTTAATTCTATGAAGGCTGAGAGAAGTGAAAAGACACAGAAGTAAAGTTTGAAGCTAGGAGAGATTGACTCTTGAAGTTGAAGGAAATAAGCCATCACCATAACATAAAAGTGCAAGGTGATGTGCTAAATGCTAGTGTAGAAGCTGCAACAAGTTATCCAGAAGATCTAAAGATCATTAGTGAAGGTGGCTGCACTAAACATCAGGTTTTCAGTGTGCACAAAACAGCCTTATACTGGAGGAAGGTGCCACCTAGGACTGTCACAGCTGGAGGGGAGAAGTCAATGCCTGACTTAAAAGTTTCAAAGGACAGACTGATTCTCTAGTTAGGGCTAGTGTAGCCGGTGACTTTCCGTTGAACCAATGTTCATTTATCATTCTGAAAGTTCTAGGGTCCTTAAGAATTATGCTAAATCTAGTCTGCCTGTGTTTTATAAATAGAAAAACAATCATAGATCACAGTGTACCTGTTTACAGCATGGTTTACTGAATATTTTTTAAGATTTTATTTTATTTATTTGACAGAGAGAGGAGGAAGAAGGCTCCCTGCTGAGCAGACAGCCCCATGTGGGACTCGATCCCAGCACCCTGAGATCATCACCTGAGCCAAAGGCAGAGGCTTTAACCTACTGAGCCACCCAGGCGTCCTGGTTTACTGAATATTTTAAGCCAACTCTTGAGACCTACTGCTGAGGAAAAAAAGTCCTTTAAAAATATTACTGCTTATTGATAATGCATCCAGTCACCCATGAGCTCTGGTGGACACATACAAGATTTAGGTTTTCATGCTTACTAACACAATATATATTCTGCTGCTCATAGATCAAGGGGAAATTTCAACTTTCAAGTCTTATTATGTTAAGAAATACATTTGGTAAGGCTATGGTTGCCATAGATAGTTATTTCTCCCATGTACCTGGGCAAAGTAAATTAAAAACCTACCTGAAAGGATTCATCATTCTAGATACTATTAAGAACATTCATAATTCATAGGAAGATATAAAATTATCTAGTTTAACAGGAGTTAGAAGAAGTTGATTCTAATCCTCATGGGTGACTTTGGGTTCACAATTTAAGTGAAAGAAGTAACTGCAGATGTTGTGGAAATAACAAGAGAACTAGAATTAGAAGTGGAACCTGAAGATGTGACTGAATTTCTACAATCTCATGATAAAACTGGATGAAGAGTTCCTTCTTTGGATCAGCAAAAAAGTGGTTTCTTGAGATGGAATCTATCTTGGTGAAGATGCTGTGAAGATTGTTGAAATGACAACAAAGAGTTTAGAATATTATATACACCTAGTTGATAAAGCAAAAACAGAGTTTGAGAGGATTAACTCCGATCATGAAAGAAGTTCTACTGTAAGTAAAATGCCACCAAACAGCAGACCCTGCTACAGAAAACTCTTTGGGAAAAGGAAATCAATTGATGCAGCAAACTTCATCATTGTAGCATTTTAAGAAATTGCCACAGGGCGCCTGGGTGGCTCAGAAGGTTAAAGCCTCTGTCTTCAACTCAGGGCATGATCTCAGCATCTGGGATCAAGGCCCGCATCAGGTTCTCTGCTCAGCGGGGAGCCTGCTTCCCCCTCCTCCTCTGCTTACCTGTGATCTCTCTCTCTGTCGAATAAGTAATTAAAAAAATAAATAAATTGCCACAGCCCCAGGAACCTTCAGCAACCATACCCTGATCAGTCAGCAGCCATCAACACAAAGATAAGACCCTTCAACAGTAAAGTGACTATGACTTGCTGAAGACCTAGATGTGGTTAACATTTTTTTAGGAATGAAGTATTTTTAAATTAAAGTATGTACATTTTAGACATAATATTGCACATTTAATATGTTGCAGTATATTATATTCCTAACATATATGCACTGGGAAACCAGGAAATTTATTTGACTCACTTTATTGTGAAATTTGTTTTATCATAATATTTATTGTATTGTTGTGGTCAGGGACTAAAATTGTAGTATCTCTGAGATATGCCATTCATCATTTTTTATGTGCTACATCACCTACTCTGGGTAGGTAACTCTAACTACCTAGGTTAAGTAAGTAAAATTGTAATTGCAAGAAAAAATAAGAATAAAAATAAAAACATAAAGTGAAGACATCAATGTAATCCCATGTACCAGCAATTTTGTAATCATTTGTTTGTAATCATTTTAATTGTATATGGTGATCTTATCTGCATTTTAGGTATTTAAAGCATATTAGAGAATAATATATATCAGGTTTATAAGGAATATAATGAATTAAGCTTGTAGTCAATTCTCAAATGTTTGGGGTTATCTATTTTTAGTGATTTATTTATTAATTATGTCATACTATGTGACTATTCTGAGAGATGTTTGACAATTAATAGTTAGGCATTACATAAGATCCAAATGGACATGAAAGGTTATGTCCAGAGAAGAAAGATTTATATTATTGAACATAATAAAATTAAAACTGATATATGTACACCATAAGTGTACTGAAATTTGGCTCATCTTAAATATCCTTAAGATATCTTCATTTTTTAAAATATTAAAAAAGGGAAAAGAAAAATATATGAATCAACTGAAAAACAGAATTGGAGAATATAGTAAGTTTATTTAATATTAATGTTGAATATTGAAAATTAATATACAGAAATCAGTAACCTCATCTGCCAATGAGAAGCAATTCAAAAATATAATAGAACAAATGATCTCACTTATAAAAGCAAAAAAAAAGTAAAAATATACTTAAGTAAAGGACAAAGTTAAAATAATATTGAGGAATAAAATAATTTTATAGAAAGGCATATTTTATTCTTGCAGTATGTTTTAAAGTTATAATGATGTTGGTTGTATCTAAATTAACCTATATATTTAAATATACCCAAATAAAATATCACAAACCAGGTTATTGCTTAAGTCCAGAATTGTAAATATCATTGGGACAATGTCTAAACAAGTTTAATGGGAGGGGATAAACTTTATAAGAAACTGAAAAGTAGTATGTAACTACAGTCATCTTAGCATATGTAGACACCAAAAATAAAATAGAACAAAAAGAGAATCCAGATATTGAACTCAATTGTTTAGTTCACAATGAAAATGGAGTTCCACACTGATTGGAAATGAAGTATCATTCAGTAAATAGAACTGGGATTAGGGGCTACCCATATTGGGGGAGAAAGAAAACTTGAATTCTAGTATCATCTTCTGCGGGGAGAAATTTCATATGACCCACAATTGTAGTAAAAAAAAAAGTGAAGCCATAAAATAATGGAAAAGATATGATACTTTTTATGGTTTTGAAGTGGAATAACCTTTAAACACAGAAGTAACTTGAACAGTCATAAAAGAAAAAAGTGACCAATATGAGTGTGCAAAAATTAAAATTGTGGGGGTGTAGAAAAAGTCTGAAATCTAGTCAATGTAAAACACATGAGCTATTTTATTCACTTTTATAATAGTGTTCATAAATTAACGAGTTCCTGAAAGAATTACGTGTAAAGGACAGTCTAGCAACAGAAAATATACTGATTCTTTTATGTGTAGAAATCTGCTCAAACTCAGTCATGATAAGAAAAACAATAAAATAACACCATTTTACCTATACTATATTGATGACAATCTTTGAAATCATTCTCAGAATGCCTGGGTGGCTTAGTCCTTTTAAGCATCTGCCTTCAACTCAGGTCATGATCCTAGCGTCCTGGAATTGAGTCCTGTATTCTGCTTCTCCCTTGTCTGCTCTGCCTTCTGCTCCCCTTGCTTTTGTGCTCTCAGTCTCTCTGACAAATAATAAAATCTTAAGAAAAAAAAGGAAAGAAAACACTCATTCTCATACGTTGTTGTAGAGACTTTAAATTGGAACAATCCCTTGAGAGTATAATTTGGCAAAATAAATCAACATAAAAATACATGTGCCCTTTAATTCAGCAAGTCTGCTCTAGGAGTTTATCTGATCGTTACACCCACACATATCAACAACAATGACAAAAGTATATATAATATATATACATATAGTCAGTAGATTCATTGTAGCATTGTTTGTCTTATCAAAATAATGTGAACAACCTAGTTGTCCATTATTAAGTAGCTAGTCTAATAAAGTATGGTATAGTCATACAATAAAACGTCATGTCATCAAGTAAAAATATTTTCCACGGGACTGAATGATGTTTGAGACATTGTTCAGCAAAAAGAACAAGGTTGAAAAGCATCAGGTGTGCACTGTTCCACATACTAAGGATTTAAATAGTTTAGAAAGAGTTCCTGCCTTCAAGTAGCTTTTATTCTGATAGTAGATGATAAGTAACAAAACTGTAAATAGATCAGTTAATATAAATATATAAATACATATCTATTTAGAAATATAATGCGACCAGTTTTTACATGTGGGTGGTAATTGGGTGTAATTTTAAGATAATAATAATTTTAACAAAGTAAAAGAAGAGAAATTTCTACTTTCATGTAATAGTTTTAGAGTTTAGGTGAAAATACCTTTTGGAAAAATCCATGACACAAAATTTCACATAAAATACTTCTTCATACTGAAAAATTATTTTTGGAGTGATCTTTTTTGAAAGTGGAATTATATGTGGATATCAGAAAAATTGAAATTATGTCTGACTTTGGAAATCACTGTTGATGTATTCTTTATCCATCTTAATTTTATTTAGTGATATAATCAGATAAGCTATAACAGAGAAGGGGTCTGATGCCTCACATCTATGCCTTCATGTGCATGGGTGATACCACAGGCTGAGGGGAGCCTCCAACAACTTTACTGAAGGGTTTATTGATTCAAAGTTGGTAGAATCAGTGATAAGGAAAAGTTACTTATTTCCTCCAAAACTATTTCATATTTTAAAGCATTTCAGTCATAATGTTTAAGTATGAAAAATCATGTTTCTATTTATTATCACCCTCTAGATACACCCACTAGAGCCTTACTGTATAATGAATGGTTAATGTATTTTTCACATAATTTCAAAATACAAATACATACATTTAATTATGCAGAGAGCTTAATGTTTAGATTGCTTTTCTCTCTTCAATAAGGTTTTATACTTTTCCAGGGCCTTTGGTATAAAGATATTCTGAGAAGCATATGGTATAAATTGTAGGTTTAAAAAATATATATATATATAATTACTGTTTTAAGAGGGAACAGAACATGAGATAAATTCATTCTTTACACTATTTTTCTTGGATGAAATTTTAGCAGACTGGTGAAAATGTCTATTACAGAATTTATTGGCACATAAACAATTTGCCATAGAAATCTTCCTGAAATCTTCCTTCTCAAATTCACCATGAAGGTCTTAGTTTCAATTTCAGATATTTCACTACTAATATATTCTCTTAGAATGACTCTCATTTCAAAGCTGGAAGCCAAGTGAAACTTTAAAATGAGTCTGATCGTAAAGCTAAATATATTTATTATTTAAAATATTCAGATATAACTAGCAATAACTATCAAGAGGTTTTTTAAAAATTTTTATTTATTTCTTTGACACACAGAGAGATCACAAACAGGCAGAGAGGCAGGCAGAGAAAGAGGGGGAAGCAGGGTCCTTGCTGAGCAGAGAGCCTGATGTGGGACCCAATCCCAGGACCCTGAGATCATGACCTGAGCCAAAGGCAGAGGCTTACCCCTCTGAGCCACCTAAGTTCCCTATCAAGAGTTTACAAAGTAAGGCTTTACAGGTGTAAAATTATTTTATACTCTGTGCTGTAAGGTGTGGCAGTTGTCTCTGTTTAATTTTTATGCTTATTTCATTTGAGAGATCCTTAAATTGATTTTTTTATTGAAGTATAAATTGACATAAATTTCCTATTAATTTCAGGTGTACATCATAGTGGTTTGATATTTTTATACTCTACAAAATGATTCCCATAAGTCTAGTTACCATTTGTCACCATACAATGTTATGACAATATTATTAATTGTATTCCCTATGCTATACATTAAATCCCCATGATATATTTATTTTATAAGTGCTTTAAATTGATTTACTTTATTTAGAAATTTAATTTATGACATCACACATAAATAAAAATTTACACCATTTAAGAAATGCTTCTCTCTCTCTGGGTGAATAGATAGGTAGATAGATGATAGATGATAGATAGATTAGATAGATAGATGATAGATAGATGATAGATGATAGATAGACAGACAGACAGATAGATAGATAGATAGATAGATAGATAGATAGATAGATAGATAGATACAGATAGATAGATAGAATTCCCCCATTCCAAAAAGAAAATGCACAGCATTTTAATGCAGAATTTTAAGTCAAACATGTTCTAATTTACTTCCTTATTATCTACAAAACAAAACCAACAAACCAAAAAACATCGATATTTTTGAGGGCTATGCTCCCACCATTTGCTTTCTCTATCATAGTACTGTTCTTCGGACACAAGCTTCTACTACATTATATGGTCAAATTGTCTCCCTTTTCTACTATTCTCAATTTGCTATTATCTCTAAACGCCATTGATCCTGAAACTTCTTTTGTTAAGTTCTTCAATGGCCTACTCTAATCAATAAGCGCATTTCAGTTAACAACTTACGTCATCTCTAAGAAAGTACCTAGCATTTCCCTCACCTTTAAGATAGTCTCCTTCACTGGCTTCTGGACACCATGCTTTCTTGATTAGATGATGTAATAGCTAAAACAAATACATTTGTGTTCTCATCTAAAATAGTTCTAGAGTTAGGAAGTGTAGGACAGTCTGGCAACTCCAAGATATCAGTGCAGAACCAGGATCCTATTTTTCTGTGTCATTGATCAAGGCCACCTTCTGGTCCAATGTGGCTACTAGAGTTCTAGCTATTATGTCTAGATTAAAGGCCAGGCCAGAAGGAGGAGCTAGATGGGAAGATAAAAGTGCACATCCTTCCAACTGAGTCAACTTCCAACTTTATTTATTTATTTTTTATTTATTTTTTTTTTTTAAAGATTTTATTTATTTGACAGAGAGAAACACAGCCAGAGAGGGAACACAAGCAGAGGGACTGAGAGAGGGAGAAGCAGGCTTCCCACCGAGCAGGAAGCCCGATGCGGGGCTCGATCCCAGGTCTCCAGGACCATGACCTGAGCCGAAGGCAGTCGCCCAACCAACTGAGCCACCCAGGTGCCCCAACTTCCAACTTTAAACCAGCATCTTAGTCCACATTCCACTCCTTGAGAAACAATCATATGGTCATGGCTAAGAAAAGGAAGCCTGGGAAATAAAATCACCTACTAGAATATAACTGAAGTTCTTTTTAAAAAGAAGGAGAAAGGAGGTACTTACTGGTTGCAACTATGCATCCTTGCCCCTAACCTTTTATACTAACTTCTTAAAATCAACATTTAAATATATTAAATTCTCTTCTCTCTTAGTATTCTAACATATTGTCAGCTTTTAAATTCTAGCTTGACCACCTCCGAGCTCTGGGATCTTAAAATAGTAACTTAATTTCTTCATTCCCCAGTTTTGTCCCATAAAATGGTAATGGTGATAGGTACTATCTTTTTGAATTGAGAGGGTTAAGTTAATATTTATAATATACTTAGAACATCACCATGATGCATAATATGTGCTATATTACTCATTTACTTATATTTAATTTTATCTGAGTATAGTTGACACAGTGTTACATTAGTGTTGTATAGCAATGATTCAATGTATCTATACCTTATGCTGTACTCATCACAAGGGTAGCTATCACCTGTTACCATAAAACACTGTTACAATATCATTAACTATATTTCCTATGCTGTACCTATTAATTCTATGACTTAGTCATTCCATTACTAGAAATCTGTACCTCCTACCCCCCTTCACCTATTTTATCCATTCTGCCTCCCTCCTCCCCTTTGGAAACCATCAGTTCATTCTCTGTATTTATAGGTCTGATTCTGCTTTTTGTTTTTTATTCATTTATTATTATTATTATTATTATTATTATTTTTAGATTCCACATATGAGTTAAATCTTATGGTATTTGTCTTTCTCAGTCTGACTTATCTCACTTAGTGAATACCCTAATACTCTCTAGGTCCTTCCATGTTGTAGATATTGATGTTGGCGATAGCATTTGAATTCACCAGTAACAATCCAGCCCACTCAGAATGTGAATCTGAATTCTAGGTCTAACAATGAGCATGCTAGCAGAAGGAATGTGGCTTTTGTGTTCTTCATCATTTCAGATGACATGTTTACCCACTTCTAGGTTTAGTGTCTACTCTCCTTCAAGCAACTTTTAAGACTAAATACATTTTTCTATTTCTGTTTTCATCAGTTAACAAAAACATGCAATCCTGTTATCATGGGTTCTCTAAACACCATAACCTAACATCTGCATCATGTCTGACCCAGCCCTACACCCAACCTATTGCCCACTGTACAAATCCTTTTACTGCACCCAGTAGAATCAAGTATCATAATTAGCAAACTCCCTTCAACTTGCAAACTATTCTATGATTATTTTCTTTATATCCTTGTTTTAAGTGAAACTCCCTCTGTTATAAGAACATTTATCTGGCAGAAGATTTTCAAGAAATGACTATTTTTTCAAACTCAAGTACATGACGTGAGATTAGGCTTATTCCTGTACTTTGTTGTTCTACCTATCCAGATCATTATTATTAATTCTTGTAAAACTAACATAAAAATTTGGTTAAGTCTTTCATATATATCACTTAGTCACTTTCTGTTGTCATTTGATGGTTTCCAGACAATTCTAATCTTTCAAAGAATTTGACATATATTTAATAGACCTCCTTAAGAGAGAAGTTTTCCATCTTCCCAGGTCACTTCAGCACTCAAGTGATTTTGCCATCTTTTCATGTGTTTCTTGACCTTCTTACCTACAGAGTCATCTACATTCATTCCCTTTCAACCTCTTTGTCATTCTGGCCACAAACTGCTGTCAGAATTTGTTTATCTAAATATTTGTGTCTGATTTTTATTGTAGTTGGACTCTAGTACATTCACTTACCCTTTTTATCCTAATACATTGGCCTTCTCCTTTTTTATTTTCTTGTGATTCAACTTAGATTAATTAGTTATTATTCAAATAATTCTCTTTCCAGCATCGCCAACTTTTTAAATTCTGTTTTAGTTGCATCCATTTGGCAAAATCCCAACCCTGGAAGAAACCAACCACATAATTTCTCTGCACCTGAACCCAAGTAGTCAAGCAATATGGAATGAAATTGCCGAATTGGATCTTCTGATTCCACTACAAATTCATGGTTCCTGGCCTTAAGTGGGTCTTTCAACACTGCTCGGAAATCTTGCTGTGTGTTTGAAAAACATATATTCTCCTATTTAAATAATGCCCTTTTCAGACCTTTTCCACTCTACCAAAATTTCTGGTCTTCCCATCTTCCCTGCTCAGTGTTTATGATTCCCCTATGATTTACTGAAAAAGAGAACCTGTTAGAGGGGACCTCCTTCAATCTCATGGTAAGAACCATAAAAAAATGACTTATGTCTGTCCATATCCTGTGCTTCTTCCTGCTATTGACTCTTATCCAAAAGTGCTGCTTCCACTGGTATTTGGCATCTCAATTTTGTTGCAGGCAATTTACACTAAAGATTATATTTTCTTTCTCCAAATATTGTAATGTATAGAATACATTGGGTTCTTTACTTCTGCTCTTTCTTGCTAGTTTCCTAAATATTTAAATTTTTTTTCTAAAAATATTTGTCTCTGTATGCTGTCTCCATTTCTTCACTTCCAACCACTTCTTGGCCCATTCTGATCTGACATCTTGCTATTGCTCTGTGCTCAATTAGCTTTTGATTAGGTCATGTATCTTCTCTTTCTTTACACAACTAGTGCTTTTTAGTCTATTTAACTTTCTGGCAGGTGCTTCTTCATCTCTTATCTATTCTTAGCCTCTACCCAACTTTAAATATTAGCATTTCTTGAAGCTGGATTCTTAGGAAATCTCACTTTATATTATTTCCCTTGTAATCTTATTTAAACCCATCTCCTCCATTACCACATTGTCAAAGTTAACTCACAAATATATCTTTAAATAGATTTGTAGACATCAACATCTCCAAGTTCTAGAGTTGTTCCTTTAACTTTCTTCTAGACAACTTTTCCTAGTTTAAAACCAGACTAAACTTAATAGGTGTAAAACCAAACTCATGATCACCTTCTGTCTTAGTCAGCTTTGTCTGCTATAATGAAATACCAGAAGCTGGATGGCTTAAACAACAGAATTTTTTTTTTCAGTTTTAGAGTCTGGAAAGCCCAAGAACAAGGTGCCACCAAGGTGAATTTCAATCTGAGGTCTTTTCTCTTCATTTATAGATGACTGACATTTCATTGTGTGTTTGAATGGCCTTTCTTCACTCTGTGCTTATAGGATGAGAGAGAGAGAAATTTGTCTCTTTTCCTCTTTTTATAATACCACTAATCTTATTGGATTTGGACCTTACCCTTATAACCTCCTTTAACTTTAATTATCTCTTCATAGGCCCTCCTCAAATATAGTTCCATTGGATTTATGGTTTCAATATATGAAATTGGGGAGGAGCACAATTTAATCCATAGCCCCTCCCCATATGCAGACATGCATATTGAATAATGCGTGAAGCAGAGGGCAATTTGACATAATATAATATATCCCTAAAACCAACAGCCAGCCAAAAATTAGAATATTACCAGCATCTCAGATGCCCCCTTGGCCCCTTCTTAATCCTCCCACCATCCTTCAAAGGAAGTTACCATCTTAATTCACAGGCCATGGTTAGTTTTCCTTATGTTCATATTTTTTCTATCTGACTTAATTTTTTCCTCAAAGTTGTGTTCATTAGATTTACCCATGTGGTTTATATAATTAAATTATTTTATTTAATGGTACTGTTTAGTAACTTGCCATTAGAAGAAATAAAATGGTCTAGGTATAATTTTGCCTTTATTGTATGATTTGGTCAGTATTTGTCTTCCATTCACCCATACCTTTGATTTTTTGATGGTAACCATGTCTAAATTTACTTATTTTGCCCCCAGATCCTGATGTTTTTATTGACTCACGGCTGACTCTTGATGAGTTACTTGTCAAATGAAGAATCAATTAGCTACCTTTGAGAAATACAATGCATGTCTGTAGCTACACTTACAAGAACCATATTTGTTCCCATCTGCTTAGAATCTTCCTCTTGACAAATGAGAAAAAAAACTCTAGAGAAGGGATGAGGATGTTTTTCAAAGCTATAGACTTGCATCCATTCCCCAGTTACGTATCTGCTTAGGCAAAATCCTAAAGATCAGACTATGCTCTGTGAGCAGGAGAGAAAAGAATTATAGAGGGGTGGCAGGGCCAAGAGTCAGACATGCCATGGAGCAGCCCACATTCTCATTCATTTGCTGAGGCCAGCATGTGAGACTTTCCTCAGGACCAAGGAACACAACCAGGAGATGAAACTTGACTGCCCCTAACTATACTCCACAATACAGTCCTAGGTAGGGTTAAGGGAACCTCGCAGATAAAATACAACTGAGTAGAGTCAAAGAGGTTGAGTCTCATTTAGGGCTGTCTAAGGGTCCAGATAACATCCAAAAGAGATAACCATCTGGTTTTGGTTGCCTGAGCTTCACAGAGAGTTTTCATGCACAGGTCAGAGTTCGAGAAGCAGTAATGATCAGCCCAGAAGGTAAAAAATAATTCTGCAACTCTGGAGAGTAAAGCCTTTTTTAAAAATTTTAAGATTTTATTTATTTATATTAGAGATAGATTATAGATAGATAGATAGATAGATAGATAGATAGATAGATAGATAGATAGAATGCACCAAGCAGTGGAAGGGGCAAAGGAGGAGGGAAGGGAGAGAGACTCTCAAGCAGACTCTGGGCTGAACATGGAGCCCTTAGCAGGGCTTGATCTCATGGCCCTGAGATTATGACCTAGTCCAAAACCAAGAATCAGATGATTAACTAAATGAGTCATCCAGGCAGGTGTGGGTCAGAGTAATATCATGATCAGTCCATCCATATCAAAACTGCTATGGGTTGCAAGCCTTAAATGAGTCTGAAATTGAAATGTTAAACTGGACTAAAATTTAAAGAATTCTAGGAATTCAAAATGAAAAAAAATAAATTTATCAATCATAGTTGAAAATTAATAATTGGAAAAATATTTAATATATTATTCTGAGTTGAAATTTTTCAATAAAATTGCCATGTACTTTAGACTTTGAAAAATACTGTTATATGTGCCTTTTCATTTGATTTTCAAAAATATGTAGTAAAGTACATTGATACATAGAATAAAAAATAAGGTTAGTATTGATGTCATTCTGCCAGTTATCTGGACTAGGTAGAGTTTTGTGCTTGTGAGGCCATTGTGGGATGTCAAAATTTTCCAGAAAAAAAAAAGATGTTTTTAATCATAGACTGCTATCATAGCCTTTTGAGATATATTAGATATGGTGACTATTTTGCTGAATATATATTATTCTATTTGATTTTTGCAATTTAGAATCAAAATTGTTTACTTAGTAGCAACTTTATGTCAGTAGCAAGAACTATTTACCTAGCAACAGATTTTTTAGAAAATGCTAAAAGACACAAATAATGAAATCAGCCTAGTGCACATATATGAAAAAAGCAACTTGGCTTTAAATCATTTCTGCTAATGGAGAACTAGAAAACAGTTGTTTTTATAAAAACAATGTATAATTTAAAGAAAATAAGGTGTTATGTTATTTCTAGTATCTAGGTCTATAGAGAATATTGTTTTTCCTATCAAGGCAATTCTAAAAATGTTAATCTGATTGTTAAACTGGATTATTTTGTTATTTATGCGTTATTATGTTATTTGTTCTTTATTATTATTTTGTTATTTATTATTCCATTATTATTTTATTAATTATCCCATTTATTATTTGTTATTACTTATTTTTCCATTTACTTTTACCATAGAGACCTTATATTCTGAAATTACCTCTCCCTAGATTTTTTTTTAAAGATTTTATTTATTTATTTGACACAGAGAGAGATCACAGGCAGGCAGAGACAGGCAGAGAGGGAGGAGGAAGCAGGCTCCCTGCCTAGCAGAGAGCCTAATGCAGGCCTTGATCCCAGGACCCTGAGATCATGACCTGAGCCGAAGGCAGAGGCTTTAACCCACTGAGCCACCCAAGCTCCCACATCTCCCTAGATTTTTTAAAAATTGAATTAATGTTTTCCTTTTCCATTCATCAAAACACCAGAACTAATTTTGCAAAGGGTCCAGAAATAGAAAGCCAGAAATTCAATGTTGGTATTAGTCTATGAGTTCTTATTATTAAAACATACATCAGTTTTTTTTCCCAATATTAAAACAAAACAAAATAAAACCTAGTGGACTTCCATGAGTATAAACATGGACCTTAAAATCAGGATCCCATTTGGAGAAACAGTTATTTCATTATTTAATAATACTGTGATTTCTTCGTTCAACTTTGGCTAATTCCAGTGCTTTATCTCTTTATTAAGTTCATTTTGTGAAGAAACAATTGTTTTAATGCACAAAAGACATGGGAAAAATAGAGAGTTTACTACTTAGTAAATTCACAATTAATCAGACTTCACAAATAAAATACAAGATTTGCCCAGGCAGGCCAGAGATTGCACTACGTTAGACCTATACAAAGAAAACTAACATAGCTCCTTCATGAAAAGATAATTTGTTTATAAACTCTTCTTATTTTTTATTGTCTCTGGTCCTCCAACTCTAGGTAAGCTCTTTCTGTATATCTTGGAAACTGTACTTCTTCCATTATAGCATTTATCAAACTATATTGTATTTTTAAGTTTAGCTTATTATAACTTTCTTACTATATTTTAATTTCCTTACAGGGACAGACTGTATCATCTTGCTCAACATTGTATTTACAGCAAATGAGCACAGATTTTGGCCCAAGCTAAGTTCTCATTTACACATAAAGAGCTGAATGAATAAAGAAAAGAAAAGCATTCTAAGAAAATAAGGGAAAACGTTATATGAAAAATAAATTTACTTTTAAGGAAATATTGTTAAAAATCCTCATTTATATTCAAATCTTTGTTCTCATTATAAACATAAGTAAATATAGAAATTAATTGGAAGACTAAGTTAGAATGACTGCACATGACAGAAGGAAGAGTTTGTACCATAGTAATTTAAATAAAACCAGCAATAGATTTTGGCATGATTATTGACTTGAGAACAGATGTACACATTTGAACTCTGGGTTTCTCATGTTTTTCTTATTTAATTAATGTCATTAAATCACCATGCTTGTTTTAGCAAGTATTGCATTAAATGCTTTGTATATTGTTAATATTTTTGAAATAAAACAATAAAGTTAGAAATTACTTTATGCATTATTTTGATACACTGACTGTTTATAAGCCAAAATTTCATGAAATTGCAGATATTCTAATACAAGTTGTTAATGTTAATACAAGTTGAACTTTAAAAAATTGAATGTAAAAGAGCAGTTAGAAAATTAATGATTAGGACAATAAGGGACTATTATAATTCAATAGATTGAGTTTACTAATACATTATGCCTTCTGATAAAATAAGGTATTAGATACTATTAAAATAAAAATAAACTGACTTTAAATGTGAAGGAATGAAGCATTTTAATTTGTTTTTTTCTCCTAAAACTCATAGAAAACAATAGAAACAAACAAAAGTAACAGAGAAAAAATGTGATCTTCAATAAAACAAAGAAATATCCATAACCTCAGATCCTAAACTATGAAGGATATGTGCCAAATGCATGGAATTTGAGCCAAAATGAGAAAAAATATCCAGAACAAGCAGTCTTCTCTTTGGATCTTGGGCTAAAACATTTTGTAAGTCTGAAAACTTGAAGGTTTCCAGTTTCCCTTCCTCCATTCTTATCCATGAATATACCTCCAAGTGAACATGTTTTGGTTAGAAGAATTTTTTTGTAAAAATAAATTAAAAAAAAAAGAATTTTTTTGTTAACTTAATCACACCTCCCTCCTACCTTTCATAATATGAGCATCTTGGTCCACTGCATGTGAGTATGATTGTAGGATTTAAATGTACTTACTTTTCATACAGCATGGCCTTCAGATATAAGCCAATATTTCATCTTGTACTCAAAGAAACAGAAATTTCTTCCAAAGCTTGAGGAAAATTTGGCTCTCCCATTTATTGAGAAATGATATACTGAATTTCTAGTGAAACATTCCCAAAAGGCTTTTCCAGGATAAAATTTCATATTCCAGATTTTTACCTTATAAAATTATAAATGATGGGATTATCCTATAGATAAACTACTTCTTAATCTAATAAAAATTGGGAGAATGCCAAAAGATATAAAATTGTAGTTTAGAATGGGTAGATTTATTAAGACAGAGATTGGAAGAAGTTTGCTCATTCCAATAAAGATTTTAATAGACTTTTTACTGTTTTTGTTTATATTTTCATAAAAATGAACAAATCAGTTCAGTGCAAAATAAAAAAAGTCATTAGAGCAAAAACTATGGAATGAAATAAGAAAATTTTGATAGTTAAGTATGTAAAAATTACTAGGCAGTCGCAGATGGGTTCACAGATGATCTCTTTCACAATCCCCAGGAATAATCAGGATGTAATTTAAATTCTTTGAATTGGGGGGGGGGAGGGAAAGGAAACCTTCCAAAAGACTTTACACAAAGCTAGAATAACAGTGCTACCAAAACTTGAGAAAAATCACACATACTCACTGCACAATTACAGAATGAATGACCTCACGTTCAATTACTGATGTAAAAATCTTAAGTAAAGAATTTTAAAATCCATGATACACCAAAGAATTTTATTTATTAATTATAAGAGTTTTATTTTAGAAATGCAAGGATGGTTCAGATTAAGGGCATCCATTTATAAGTTTACCATACTAATACATACTAATAAAAGAAATTATTATCTTAATAGATATTAAGATTATATAAAATATTTGATAATTCTTTTCAAATAACTCTTTAACATTATTAAAAGAAAAAAAAACCTCTTTAACTCAAAGAAAGCATCCTGCTTAAAACTGAAATGCAAAAATTTCAAGTGAAGAGAAAAATAAAACAGAGATGTTCTCTTTGTTGAATTAAAGACGACCACACATCTTTTTTACGCCACCATTAAGAGGTAAAACTTATTTCTTTTTTTCTGGGCTAGCTGTGTGACTGTTTAGTTAGTAGAGAACTGTGAGGTGACAGTATTCTAGTTCCAGTATGAGGCTTAAAAAAGGCCTAACAACTTCCACTTTGTACTTTTTGGGCTGCAAAGGGCAGTCATGTGAGAATACAACTACCCTGCTGAAGAAATCACATAAGGATATTAAGTGGAAAACTTAGAGAACCAACCTAGTTGGCTTCAAATGACTCCATTCCTAACTGTTGCCATCTGACTACAATTGCAGGAGAAACCCAAGGCAAGACCAGCAGATGAGCTGCCCCAGCTGATCCATGGCAACCCACAGATATGAAAGATATATAAATAATCTTGGTCAAAATTCCACCAACATTCTTCAAAATGTTGGAACAAACAATCCTAAAATTTATATGGAACCAAAAGAGACCCCGAATCGCTAAGGAATTGCTGAAGAAGAAAAGCAAAGCTGGGGGCATCTCATTACCTGACTTCAGGCTTTATTACAAAGCTGTGATTACCAAGACAGCATGGTACTGGCACAAAAACAGAGAAATAGACCAATGGAACAGAGTGGAGAGCCCACATATGGACCCACAAATCTATGGTCAAATCATCTTTGACA
>PITA01021123.1:0-10042 GCA_004023965.1 Spilogale gracilis | reverse complement strand
AACCATTCTCTTACACCACACACAAAGGCAAACTCAAAATGGATAAAAGACTTCAACATGAGGCAGGAATCCATCAAAATCCTGGAATAGAACATAGGCAGTAACCTCATTGACATCGGCCACAGCAACTTCTTTCAAGACACGTCTCCAAAGGCAGAGGAAACAAAAGCGAAAATGAACTTCTGGGACTTCATCAAAATAAAAAGCTTCTGTACAGCAAAGGAAACAGTGAACAAAACAAAGAAGCAACCCACAGAATGGGAGAAGATATTTGCAAATGACACTACAGACAAAGGGCTGGTATCCAAGATCTATAAAGAACTACTCAAACTCAACACCCAAAAAGAAGATGAACACATAAAAAAATGGGCAAGAGACATGAAGAGGCACTTCTCTGTAGAAGATATACAAACGGCTAACAGACACATGAAAAAATATTCAGCATCACTAGCTATCAGGGAAATTCAAATCAAAACCACACTGAGATACCACCTTACTCCAGTCAGAATGGCCAAAATTAACAAGACAGGAAACAACAAGTGTTGGAGAGGCTGCGAAGAAAGGGGAACCCTCTTACACTGTTGGTGGGAATGTAAACTGGTGCAGCCGCTTTGGAAAAGTGTGGAGATTCCTTAAAAAATTGAAAATAGAGCTACCCTATGACCCTGCAATTGCACTACTGGGCATTTACCCCAAAGATACAGATGTAGTGAAAAGAAGGGCCATATGTACACCAATGTTCATCGCAGTAATGGCCACGATCGCCAAACTGTAGAAAGAGCCAAGGTACCCATCAACAGATGAATGGATCAAGAAGATGTGGTACATATATACAATGGAATACTATGCCTCCATCAGAAAGGATGAATAGCCAACTTTTGTAGCAACATGGACTGGACTGGAAGAGATTATGCTGAGTGAAATAAGGCCAAGAAGAGAAACTCAAGTATCGCATGGTTTCACTTACTTGCGGTGCATGAGGGGTAACCTGGACAGTGGGAGAAGGAAAGTAAATGGGAACTAGGGTAATCTAGGGAGGGAAATGAAACAACAGAGACTTTGGACACAGAAACAAACTGAGGGACTTGGAGGTAGGGGGATGGAGGGATGGGAGAGCCTGGTGGTGGGTACTGGGGACACCTAAAGTGTGGAGCACTGGGTGTGGGGAATGGGGAATGAATCTTGGAACACTGAAAAAAAAATTTAAGTAACAATAAAAAAATAAAATAAAATAAATCACATTTAATTAAAATAAATAAATAAATAAATAAATAAATAAATAAATAAATAATCTTGGTTTTAACTGGAATGATTTTAGTAGATTGTTACAATCTACTTCTATCATTTTCCTCAAAAAACAGCCAAAAAAGAATTGGTACTTAGAAGTTGTTCTTGTAACAAAAAACACATATTATATTGGCTTTGGGCCCTAATCTTGAGCAGAAGTCAGAAGGGTATTAAGAAGACTGTTAGTAAAGGCTGGAAGGGACAGAGAAGCAATTGTCATTGGAAACTGGAAAAAAAGCAACCTGTGATATGAGTTCTACAGAGTTCGCATTGGGCTTTCCCAATGTAATGAGAAAAATTAGACATATATTTTAATATATTACATATAAAACAGCATGACATTTTAAAGTCATTTATGAGACTTCCCAGAATAGTAAAATTTTGAGTCACCCAGGACAACCATGGTCCCAGCTGAAGTTGAACAAGGCAACATTATGTCTTCTTATTTCAGATATCATATTGTAAACAGGTTTCTTATTTGTCATCTACTTAGCACCATAATTTTTGTGCTTTTTTTTTTTTGGTTATTTTACTATTTTTATATGGTCTGAAGCATAGTATTCCCATAGTGTCTAGTGTTCCTAAGTGCAAGAAGTATCCAATATACCTTATGGAATAAGTGTGTAGGAGATAAACTTAGTTCAGAAATGATCTATAGAACTGTTGGCTGAAAAGTCAATGTTAATGCATTACAAAGTATATTAGAATATACTTAAATACAAACCTATATACATCAAAGTTATGGACTGATTTGGTTATGGAAATGTGACTAGAGGTTCATAGGAACCTGACCCTGTATTTCTTTTTTTTTTTTTTTTTTCATTTTATTCATGTGATGATATAATTTTCTTTTTATTTTTAAGATGCATTTATTTATTTTTGAGACAAGACAGAGAGTGTGAGCAGGGAGGGGCAGAGAGAGAAGAGAGAATCCTCAAGCAGACGCCATGCTGAGTGTGGAGCCTGGTGCAGGGCTCGATCCCAGGACCCTGAGATCATGACCTGAGCTGAAATCAAGAGTTGGTCATTTAATCAACTGAGCCACCCAGGCATCCCATTGTGTGGTGATATAATTTCCTAGAATAATTGCAAATCTACATCATTTTTCTTGCCAATTTGATTCTTGAGCTCACTTTTCCAATAATACAAAGCACCGTTGTCTTTCATTAATTGTATTAGATGCTATGTACATGGTGCTCACCATGCACCAGGTGCTGTTTTCTCTGCTGAACTCATTCAGTCCTTCCCACAATCCTTTCAAGTACTTATACTTATTAACTTCACTTTACAGATGAGGAGATCAAGGCAAGTAAAATTTTGAAAATTATTATGTGTTTATATCAAGGGATGGGGATATAGTCTATATTACACACACACACACATGCACAGAATCTACTTTTCCTCACTAATCAAAACTCTGTGTGTGTGTGTGTGTGTGTGTGTGTGTGTGTGTTAGATTTTATTTCCCAGGTATCCCTGACCCCATGCGTGCACAGACTCCCTCCTCATTATCAACAACCCCATGTACCACCAGAGTGGTACATTTGCTATAACTGAGGAAACTACTTTAACACATTGTAACCAGAGGTCATAGTTCGCATTAGGGTTCACCTTGGCATTGTAATTTCTTTCTTTTTTTTTTTAATTTCTTTTTTTTCTATTTTTATTTTTTTTAATTTTTATTTTTTCTAATTTTTTCCAGTGTTCCAAGATTCATTCCCCATTCCCCACACCCAGTGCTCCATGCAATAGGTGCCCTCAGTACTCACCACCAAGCTCTCCCATCCCCCAAACCCCCTCCCTCCAAGTTCCTCAGTTTGTTTCTGTGCCCAAAGTCTCTCGTGTTTCATTTCTCTCCCTGAATTACCCGACTTCCCATTTTCTTTCCTTCTCCTACTGTCTTCTATATTACCCATCATGCACCACAAGTAAGTGAAACCATGTGATACTTGACTTTCTCTACTTGGCTTATTTCACTCAGCATAATCTCTTCCAATCCAGTCCATGTTTCTACAAAAGTTGGATATTCATCCTTTCTGATGGAGGCATAGTATTCCATTGTATATATGGACCACATCTTCTTTATCCATTCATCTGTTGAAGGGCACCTTGGCTCTTTCCACAGTTTGGCAATTGTGGCTATTACTGCTATGAACATTGGGGTAAATATGGCCCTTCTTTTCACTACATCTGTATCTTTGGGATAAATGCCCAGTAGTGCAATTGCAGGGACATATGGTACTTCTATTTTTAATTTTTAATGGAATCTCTACTTTCTTTTCCAAAGCGGTGTATTTCCTCTAGAGGCAATGATTTAGTATTTGCTATTTCCTTTTTTTTTTTAAAGATTTTATTTATTTGACAGAGAGAAACACAGCTAGAGAAGGAACACAAGCAGGGGGAGCGAGAGAGGGAGAAGCAGGCCTCCCGCCGAGCAGGAAGCCCGATGTGGGGCTCGATCCCGGGTCTCCGGGATCACGACCTGAGCCGAAGGCAGTGGCTTAACCAACTGAGCCACCCAGGTGCCGCCTAGTATTTGCTATTTCAGTATTCATGGGGATTTTATTGAACATAACTACTGCAAATAATGAGAATTGATTTATGTGTGCATACCAATCTATGGACTGGGATAAGGAGATTTCCAGGTAGAATGCTGGTAGTGACAATTTATTTCATTTATGTAGGTGTGATAAAGAAAAAGCAGATTTCAAGCAGACCTAAAAGAAATATTTTAAACCTAGGGTTTTCTTTTTAGAAAATAAAACTTTCTTATTCCCAGATTCTCTGGACACCAAAAAACTCTTGATGTAAGAGAAAGCCTCAGAGTAAAGATCAAATCCATGACACTGAGTAAAAACCATATATGACTTCAGGATCAGGATATTGAAGTTTACAGCTGTCAGATTCTCTGTTAAGGTATCGGAAGGATTTAGGATGTTGCCTAATAGACCCTCTAGCTAGAATATAGGATTCTAAGGTTTTTAAAGATATTGTTCCATAGTCTTTTGATTCCCAGTCCAAGGTACAGAGGGGCCTGAATTGAAAAGACACTTTGATCTCCTGGAGTAGCTTTTACCTGATACACAGGAAACCTGAATAATTTTTAAGGGAATTGTAATTGTATACTCTGAAGGGGACAAAAGCAAAAGAGGTATTTGACCCAAAATTTTCCTATAAGCAGGAATCAGACTTAAAAACTAAGCTACCCAGTTGCTTACATGGGCTATTTCTTGTAAAAAGAAAAGATAACTCATAAGATAAAGCCAAGAGACCAGAGATTAGACTATTAGTGACAGGACCTCTTCCAAGGAGTAAGTTAGGCTCTCATCAAGGGATTGGTTACATGTACTTACTTAAATTTCAGAATTACCATAGACCAGTGTTTTTTGTTTTGCCCAATTTTTGAATGAAAGTGTATGTTTAGGTTATCTTATCAATTGAATGCTGAGTGTATGCAATAAAATTTTCCTAATTCTGAGATTTTTAGTTAAATATTATTACAACTAAGGAAATTGAACCACATTTGGACCTGATTTAGATGATTTCTTGAACTTAGATCTTAGGATGGAATCTCTTTGAATCCTGGAAGGGTGTGAGTGTACTTTACATGAGAGAGGACTATAAATAATTTGTGGGCAAAAAGAATACTGTGAGAAATGAAAAATGACTGCATAGTCTTCACTTCTCCACTGAGAGCTAAGATTTATTTCTTTATCCTTTGAATCTGGGTTGTCTCTGTGACTGCTTAACCAATAGAAGGTGGCAGAAGAAATTCTGACCTAGTTCTAAGTTTAAGACTTAAGATTTTGCTTTTTCACTTTTATACTTTTGGCGGGTGCTGAACTTCCATTTAAGAAGTCTAATTATAATGCAGAAGAGAATATGTTGAAAGACCATGAGCAGCAGAAAGGCCTCAAGAATACATGAAAATAGGAGAAGCCTTGCTGCAACAGTGCCCCAACCAGGTTTTCAGATGCCCCTTGCTTCAGCTGCTATCTGAGGACTACCACATGAGCAACCTCAAATAAAAGCCCCAGAACTTTCCAGGGAAGTCAGATAATTGTGAGAGAAACTAAGTACTGGTTGTTTGTAAGTCGCTGAAGTCTACAATGGTTTATTATATAGGAACAAATAACTGGAACACTATTATCATTATTATTTAACATTGTCTTAAAAGTTCTTGCCAGTAAAAATTGTCAACATAAAGATAGAATACATATGAGAATGGGAAGGACAATGCAAAATTATTATTATTACTGCATATGATACAATTCATGATTGGAAAATTCAAGAACAATGGTGTTTGTTAGGCTACTGTCTTCAAAATTAATATACAAAAATTGTTAGCTTTGCAATTTTATTTTTTCTCCAAATTTTACTCTTAACTCCAGTTAGTTAAAATAGAGTGTAATATTAATTTCAGGTTTAGAATTTAGTGATTCATCACTTATATACAACAGTTGGTGCTCATCAGAAGGGCTCTCTTCAACTCTTCAATCCCCATCACCTATTCAACCTATCCTCTCTCCCACCTCCCCTCTAGTAACTCTCAGTTTGTTCTCTTTAGCTAAGTCTTTTTCTTGGTTTGCTTTCCCTTTTTCCTCCCCTATGTTCATTTGCATTGTTTCTTAAATTTTACATGAGTGAAATCATATGGTATTTATCTTTCTCTGACTGACTTATTTCACATAGCACAATACTGTCTATCTCCATTCACATTGTTGCAAATGGCAAGAGTTCATTCTTCTGTATGGTTGAGTCATATTCCGCTGTGTACATATATACCACCTGTTCTTTATCCATTCATCAGTCAGTGGACATTTGGGCTCTTTCTATAATTTGGCTATTGTTGATAATGGTGTTATAAACATCAGGGTGCATGTATCCCCTTGAATTAGTATTTTTGTGTCCTTTGGTAAATACCTGGTAGTACAATTGCTGGATAATAGGGTAGTTCTATATTTAAGTTTTTGAGGAACCTCCATATTGTTTTCTGGAGTGGGTACACCAATTTGCATTCCCACCAACAGTGTAAGAGGATTCCCGTTTCTCTGCATCCTCAACAACTGTGTTTCCTGTGTTGTTGATGTTAACCATTCTGACTGGTAGAAGGTGATATCTCCTTGTAGTTCTGATTTGTATTTTCCTGACAGTCAGTGATATTAAGCCTCATTTCATGTGTCTGTTAGCCATATGTATGTCTTTTTTGAAAAAGTGCCTGTTTGTGTCTTCTGCCCACTTTTTAATTGGATTATTTGTTTTTGGGGTGTTGAGTTTTTTAAGTTCTTTATATATTTTGGATACCAACCCCTTATTGGATATGTCATTTGCAAATCTCTTATCACACTTCATTGGTTTTGCTGATTGCTTCTTTTGCTGTGTAGAAACTTTTTATTTTGATGAAGTACTAATAGCAATAGTTTGTTTTTGCTTTTGTTTCTCTTGCCTCAGGAACATTATCCAGTAAGAAAGTTACTACAGCTGATGTCAAAGAGGTTTATGTTTTGTGATTTAAACAACAATTTAGTAATATATCAGAATAATGTCAGATACTGAAGTAATTTATTCTTCCTGTGTATATTCTGTATAAAATACTTTGTATCAGATGATAATGAAGGTTTTGCTTCTCTCTTCCAGTATTTTAGTTACATATTTCTTTTTGGGTTATTGCCTTAACCAGACCTTTGGTTCTACCATACATATGGTAGATATTTTTGATTTAGTCCCAATCTTAAATGCTTCTCAAGTTTAGAATTATATTAAGTACATATCTGCTTTATATTTTTGTGAAATTGAATTCAGAGGCTAAGGGAATTCTTCCATCATTTTGATATTTTAAAACATTTTATCACATATAGGTGTGGACAGTCAAGAAAGCTAGCGTTGTTTCTATATTTAATTTCTATATATAAATTTTCATCTTTTCTAAAATAAGATAAATTTTATTAATTTATTTTGTTTATCTTAAACCAATTTTGCATTTTTGGAATAAATTCTATTTGACATGATTAATTATATTTTAACACATTGAAAGATTTGGTTGACTGATAATACTTCAAATTTTTGCAACATTGTTTATAAATTAAATTTTTTTCATTCAATTCCTTTATCAAACTTCAATATCAAGGCTATCACAATCCATAATCAATGAACTCTATTTTCTGCAAAAATTTATAAAGGAAGAATTATTTGTTTTTGGAAGTCTGGTAAAACTTTTTAAATAAAATTGTGTTATTCTTGTTTGCCAAGAAGTAGGTATGGTATGGTATTATTTATCATTTCAATTTCTTTAAATGTTAATATGTTAGCTGTATTGATATTGATAAATATTCATCTTTATCCCAATATTCAATTTCTAGAGTACTTTTTACTTGTATTTCTGAAACATCTATTTCTCCCTGTGTCTACCTGTTCATCCATCCACCCATCCACACACACACCCCTTTTATTATTTTCTTTAATCAATGTATTTTTATTTATATCTATTTTTTAAAGATTTTACTTATTTATTTGACTGAGAGAGAGATCACAAATAGGCAGAGAGGCAGGCAGAGAGAGAGGAGGAAGCAGGTTCCCTGCTGAGCAGAGAGCCTGATGCAGGCCTCGATCCCAGAACCCTGAGATCATGACCTAAGCCGAAGTCAGAGGCTTTATCCCACTGAACCACCCAGGCACCCTGTATTTTTTATTTTTGAAAACATGAAATGTAATTTGAATCATCAAATGAAATTATATTTTCACTATAAATACATTTTTACTTTACCTAAAATATATGTTCTGCTTCATATAAAAGATATATTACATATAGTATACTTTAAAATATTTGAGACATTGATTCTTCTTTTTTTTAGATTTTATTTATTTATTTGACAGCTAGAGAGATATCACAAGTAGGCAGAGAGGCAGGCAGAGAGAGGGGAGGAAGCAGGCTCCCCGCTGTGCACAGAGCCCCACCTGGGCCTCAATCCCAGGACCCTGGAATCAGGGCCTGAGCCGAAGGCAGAGGCTTTAACCCACTGAGCCACCCAGGTGCCCAAGACATTGATTCTTATTTTCTAACGGTTTCTTCATATGTTTGAAAGTACATTTTCGTGGGAGAAGTTGCAACTCAAGAAGTTTAGCATTCATTATAATGAACATCATTCCTTCATCCATATGCATTTGATGCATATTTAGTTTTCCCCGTACTTGTATAAGATAAATTAATCAAATTGGTAATTCATATGACCTTGAACATTCAATTAAAATGTGCATGTGACAAAATACACTCACTGTTAATCTCCATGTCATTTTTTAATTCTCATTGGCATCATAGGATGAACAACATGAATGGTTCACATGGAGGATCTTTAAACAGAGCTCAAGCACTGTAAACAATGAGCATTTTGACATCAGAAGTGTCAGTCTTTAAAGACACTTTAAAGTCTTTATAATGCAAGCTACTAATAAATTCTTGACAAAGCAAACAAAACTATTATATAGAGTTTTCAAGAGAAAAGATACATAATAACTAATAAGAGCAAACTGGGTTGCTTCTTGCTACAAAAGATGACCAGTATTAAAACTATCTAAATACATCACGGTGCCTGGGTCGCTTAGTCATTAAGTATCTGCCTTTTGCTCGGGTCATGATCCTGGAGTCCTGGAATTGAGCCTCGCATGGGGCTCCCTCCTCCGCAGGAAGTCTATTTCTCCCTCTTTCCCCGCAAAAATATAATTATGGGCTAACTGAGTCAAAGAAAAATTTATCGAAAAAAGAATCTTAATAATAGGAGACAAATATGCAAACAGATATGTAGTTTGAAAATCAGTTTAAAATACCCACTAGGTTGAGCAATAAAACATGAAAATTTTATGTGAAGTTCACTTGGTTAGTATTTGATTTCACTTGGTTAGTATTATTATTTTGCAATATGCTAAATCTTAACATTACTTTCATAGACAGCAGTTATCATTTCTTTAGGACATTTTCACCTGGCCAGTATCTTCTCTTATTTTTGGATATTCAGCCTTTGGATATTGATTGATTGAATTATGATTGATTGATTGATTGATTGAAAAGAATAAAAGAATGAGTCATTAGTCACACACCAGCAAGAGAAATAAGATTTCCCAAGTGAAGTATAATTTTTATTCCTTTTGAATATAACTGAATCAAGTAAATTGGATAAGTATATATTTCTAACTTTTTTCTTTATCTTCCCAGGCCAAAAAAACACATCTATGTAATGATGAAGATCTGAATTGATTCTTGACTAATAATAATTTTATAATAAATATTCTAACATGGGGAAACTAAATAGATACAAAGAGGAACTCAATTTTAAGTAAAAAATCTTATTTTTAAAGTAAAAAACTAGAAGAAAAAGTTTATTATAAAAGAGAGCAGCTTTTGTTTAAAGAGTTCATATGTTAGAGACTCAAACCTTGTATTAGCATGCTCTCAAATATTTTTATATGCTGCTCATAAATACATAATATCCTATAAAATTGCTCACAGCAAGACAATTTTAAAAGGCATCAGTCACAGGGAAAGACACATTAGAAAATAGTTGAGTGATTTACTTTCTTAAATTCTTTTATGTAAGTATATCCATACAAAAGTAGCAATTGGCAATAGAAGTTTCTCTCTCTTTTTTTTCTTTTTCTTTCTTTCTTTTTCTTCTCTTTCCTCTTTCTTTCTTTCTTTCTTTCTTTCTTTCTTTCTTTCTTTCTTTCTTTCTTTCTTTCTTTCTTTCCTTCTTTCTTTCTCTCT
>PITA01021122.1:0-33369 GCA_004023965.1 Spilogale gracilis | reverse complement strand
GAGTCTTTGTGAAGTTCTCTATATTGTCTCTCCACGAAGCTAGAAAGGTATGTATGCATATCTCTTCTAAATGGTGCCACTAAGACTCAGAAGAGGGTAGATTTGGGACTCAGAGAGCTTTCTGTCTGACTTCAAAGCCTAGACTTTAACAGAAAAATGTTAGAAACTTTACTTGTTATTCTTCAAATGCTATTTTTTTTAAAAAGGTTTTATTTCTTTGACAGAGAGAAACACAGCCAGAGAGGGAACACAAGCAGTTGGAGTGAGAGAGGGAGAAGCAGGCTTCCCGCTGAGCAGGGAGCCCAATGTGGGGCTTGAACCCCAGGACTCTGGGATCATGACCTGAGCTGAAGGCAGACACTTAGTCACTGAGCCACCCACTAGTGCCCCTTAAATGCTGTTTTGAAAATAGATCTTTCCCAGGGTAGCTGAGAAGCTTTCTTCATTATAGTTACTGGAGGACTCAGGGCAACATCTTGAACATAACTAATACTTTGCCAGAAGAAAAGTGTGAACTTTAGAGTATCTTGCACCAACAATTAAATGCTCTGGTTCAGAAATAATACATGTTGTTTCTGCTCACAAGTCACTGATGAGTACTGGTCACTTTTCCCATCCGTCCACAAGTGGTCCAGGAACCACAATCTTACTATTTGCCTAGGAGGCAGAGATACTTAGTGAGATAAATAGTGGGTACACAATTGACTATCACTTCCAAGTTTATAATAAGATTTCAACAGTTCCAGACATCACATCCAGAGAAATAGTACTTAGAAAAAGAAAAATCACTACTGTTCAAAGAAAAATTTCCCAGAAGTTTCCAAGATTTTCTTCACTTAGTATTGGCTAGAACTGTATCAGTTTTCCATTTTTAACCAATTACTGGCAAGAAGAATGAAATTTTTATGATTGGCTCAGCCCAATTGAGATCTGCCTCCTGGAGCCAGGGATTGGGTTACTTTCTCCCAGAGCTTCTGGCTGTCTTAAATTAGTATAAGTGTTGGAAAAGGTATTTCTCTGGCACTTTTCAGTAAATCAAGTCCACAAAGGAAAAATACTTCAATACTATCAATAACTCAGGTATCAAAACCAAAAAGAGAAGTAGAGAAATGGATGTAGGCAGGAAACCAACTTGATTGGCGGCAAAGGGTAAACCAGGAGGGCTAGAAGAGTCAATAAGAAAAATTATATAATGCACTAAAGGTAAGTATCAATAACTTATTAGATCTTATCCCAAAACAATGGGTATGTCTATCCAGTTATAATTTTTTTATTATTGAAGAATGTTCATGTGCTACAAAGGCCTGTTTACAACTTTATCTGAATTACTATACAATTACTGAGAATGTACTAGGTGCCAGGCATTTTGCTACATGGATTACATAATTTAATTCTTACAGTAATTCTATGAATTGGGTAATTATCAGTTCTCTCATTTTATAGATTAAAAACTTGAGGTTCAGTTTTGGTATGTAATTTGACTAAAAAAAATTTTTTTTAAGATTTTATTTATTTATTTGACAGAGAGAAACACAGCCAGAGAGGGAACACAAGCAGGGGGAGTGAGAGAGGGAGAAGCAGGTTTCCCACAGAGCAGGGAGCCTGATGTGGGGCTTGATCCCAGGACCCTGGGATCATGACCTGAGCCGAAGGCAGATGCTTAATGACCAAGCCACCCAGGTGCCCCTGGGTTTATGTTCTTAAGCTATGTTATTATGCTTCCTCTACTGGTAATATTTATTCATTTAATTAAGAAGAGTTTATTGCATTCCACCTTGGGAAACACACCTGGCTCTGTCCTAGGCTTTGGGGATTCATCAGTGAGTAAAATGAATCCATGCCCTCATGAGTTTACATTCTAGTAGAGGAGATAGATAATTAAGTAAATTTTAAAGGTTATTGGAAGGCGATAAATGACTTAGAGAGTAATAAAACGCCTCTGTGTGTCTGTGTGATGCAATTTAAAAACCACAAGGTGGCATTTAAGTGAAATCTTGGAATAGAGGAGGGAGCATGTCCTATAGCAGTCAGGAGAAAGCTTGGTCAAGCTAACAGAGCAGCTATTCACAAAGGTCCTGAAGTAGGTGCTTGCTTACCTACCTGCCTAGGAAGCTGGAAAGGGGCAAGGAGACTGGTGTGGCAGCAGCAGAGTAACCTAGGATGTGAATTGTCAGTGGTGAAGTGCCAGAGATAGCTCCTCTTTTGAGGTCTCATATATAGGTTATTGCAGGAATTTTAGCTTTTGTTTTGTGGAAGATAAAAAGACAGGGGAGACTTTTGAGTGGAGGGTTATATCTAGCTTAGTTTTAAAAGAATCATTCTTATTGTGTGTTTTAGTTTTTTTGAGTGTAGTTGACGCACATTAATTTCAGGTGTACAACTTAGTGATTTGACAGGTTGATAAATTATGCCATGTTCAACACAGGTATAGCTGCCATCTGTTTCACTACATCACTATTACAGTATCATTGACTGTATTCCTTATGTTGTGCTTTTTATTACCATGAGATTCATTTTGTAACTGGAGGCCTGTATCTCTCCCTTTCACTCATTTTGCCCAACACCGCATCCCTGCTACTCCTCTGACAACCATCAGTTTTCTGTATTTATAGTTCTAATTCTATTTTTTGTTTGCTTATATTTTAGATTCCACTTATGAGTGGAGTCGTATAGTATTTGTCTGTCTCAGTCTGATTAATTTCACTTAGCATAATACCCTCTAGGTCCATCCACGTTGTCTCAGAAGGCACAATCTTACTCCTTTTTATAACTGTGTAATATTCCATTGTATACATATACCACATTTTCTTTATCCATTTGTCTATTGATGGACACTTAGGTTGCTTCCTTGCCTTGACTATTGTAAATAATGTTGTAATAAACACTTTTCAAGTTAGCGTTTTTGTTTTCCCTGGGTAAATACCCAGTAGGGGAGTTATTGGATCATACAGTACTTATATTTTATTTTTAATTTATTTTTGATTTTTTAAAGTAAATTCTATCCCAACATGGGGCTTGAAGTCATGACCCTGAGATCAAGAGTTACATGCTCTATTGACTGAACCTGCCAGGTACCCTGTGGTATTTCTGTTTGTAATTTTTTGAGGAACCTTCCTACTATTTTCCACAGTGGCTGTACCAATTTACATTACCAATTTATCATTACACAAGGCTTCCTTTTTATCCACATCCTTGCCAACACTTATTGTTTCTTGTGTTTTTGACTTTAGCCATTCTAACATGTGAGGTGATATCTCACTGTGGGTTTGATTTGCATTTCCCTGATGATGAGTGATATTGAGCATCTTTTCGTGTGTCTGTTGGCCATTTGGATGTCTTCTTTAGAGAAATGTCTATTTAGGCCCTCTGTCCATTTTTTAATTGCATTGTTTCTTTTTTAAGTGTTCTTTTTATATATTATATATTAACCCCTTGTTAGATATATCATTTGCAAATACTTTCTCCCATTCAGTAGATTATCTTTTTGTTGTGTTAATGATTTCCTTCACCATGTAAAAAGCTTTTTATTTTGATGTAATCCAGTAGTTTATTTTTGCTTTTGTCATCCTTGCCTTAGGAGACATATCTAGAAAACTGTTGTTATAGTTGGTGTTAGAGAAATTACTGCCTGTGCTCTCTTCTAGGATTTTTATGGTTTCAGCTCTCATATTTAGTTCCTTAATCCATTTTGAACTTATTTTTTATGGTGTAAGAAATTGGTTCAGTTTTAGGAGCGCCTGGGTGGCTCAGTTGGTTAAGCGCATGCCTTCGGCTCAGGAATGATCCCGATGACCCGGGATTGAGCCCGCATCGGGCTCCCTGCTCAGCGGGAGGTCTGTTTCTCCCTCTCTCACTGCCCCTGCTTGTGTTCCCTCTCTGGCTGTGTTTCTCTCTGTCAAATAAATAAAATCTTAAAAAAAAAAAAAAGAAATTGGTTCAGTTTCATTCTTTTACATGTAGCTGTCCAGTTTTCCCAGCACAATTTTTTGAAAAAACTGTCTTTTCCTCATTGTCTATTCTTGCCTCCTTTGTCATAGATTAATTTACCCTATAAATTTGAGTTTATTTCTGGGCTTACTTCTTATTCCATTGATCGAAGTGTCTGTTTTTGTTCCATTACCATACTGTTTTGATTACTATAGCTTTGTAGTAGTATCCCTTGAAATCTGGAATTGTCATACCTCCAGTTTCATTCTTTTTTCAACAATTGCCTTGGCTCCTCAGAGTTTTTTGTAGTGCATACAAATATTAGGATTATTTGTTCTAGTTCTATAAAGAATGCCGTTGGTATTTGGTAGGGATTGCTTTGAACCTGTAGGTTGCTTTGAGTAATATGGACATTTTATCAGTATTCTTCCAATCCGTGAATATGGGACATCTTTCCATTTGTTTGTGTCACCTTCAGTTACTTTCAGCAGTGATTTATAGTTTTCAGAATATAGGTCTTCCACTGCCTTTGTTAAGTTTATTCCTAAGTATTTTATTATTTTTGGTGCAATTATAAATGGTGTTTTTAAAATTTCTCCTTTGGCAATATCTCATTGATAGTGTATAGAACCACTCTTGATTTCTGATTTTGTATCCTGCCACTTTGCTGAATTTATTTATTACTTCTAGTAGTTATTTAATGGAGTCTAGGATTTTCTATGTATAGCATCATGTTATCTACAAACTGCTATTTACTTAGGATGTTATATATGAACCTCATGGTAAGCACAAACTTGAAATCTATGATAGACACATGAAAAATAAAGCCAAATAAAAATTATACTTATTGATCACAAAGAAAGAGAGTAAGAGAAGAACAAAGGAACAAAGAAGAACAACAAAATAACCAGGAAACAAATATTTTTTAAAGATTTATTTATTTATTTATTTGACAGAGAGAGAGAGAGATAGATAGATCACAAGTAGGCAGAGAGGCAGGCAGAGAGAGGAGGAAACAAGGCACCCTGCTGAGCAGAGAGCCTGATGTGGGCCTCGATCCCAGGACCCTGAGATCATGACCTGAGCGGAAGGCAGAGGCTTTAAGCCACTGAGCCACCCAGGCACCCAGGAAACAAATTTTAAAACTGGCAGTAACTACTTACTTATTAATAGTTACTTTAAATGTAAATGGCCTAAATACTCTAACCAAAAGACATAGAGGAAAAAAAAAAGACATAGAGTAGTGGAATGAAGAAAAAAACAAGAACCATCTATATACTGCCTACAAGAGACTTACCTGATACCTAATGGTACATTTAGACTGAAAGTGAATGGTTGGAAAAACATTCATCAAGCTAAATGAAAGCAAAAAAGAAAAAATAAATAAGGTAGCAATAATTGTATCAGACAAAATAGACTTTTAAGACAAAGACTCTAACAAGAGACAAAGAAGGGCATTATATAATGATAAAGGGACCAATCCTATAAGATGATATAACAATTGTAAAAATCTATATACTCAACACTGGAGCACCTAAATACATAATAGTAACAAACATAAAATGTAAACTGATGTCAATACAATAGCCATAGGGGACTTTAACACTTCACTTATATCAATGGATAAATTATCCAGACAGAAAATAAGGAAATATTGTGTGACACATAATGTGTGACAATAATGACACATTGGACCGGATGAACACAACAGATATATACAGAATATTCCAGGGGCACCTGTGTGGCTCAGTTGGTTAAGTCACTGCCTTTGGCTCAGGTCATGATCCTGGAGTCCCAGAATCGAGTCCCATATCAGGCAGACTCGCAGCCCTGCAGGGAGTCTGCTTCTCCCTCTGACCTTCTCCCCTCTCATGCTCTCTTTCATTCTATCTCTCTCTCTCTCAAATAAATAAATAAATAAATAAAATCTAAAACAAAACAGAACAAAACAGAATATTCCAGCTAAAAACAAGAGAACACACATTCTTTTCAAGTGCACATGAAACATTCTCCAGGGTAGACCACATATTAGGCCATAAAACAAACATCAGGCGGTGCCTAGGTGGCTCAGGAGTTAAGCATCCGCCTTTGGCTCAGGTCATGATCCCGGAGTCCCAGCATCGAGCCCCGCATGGGGCTTCTAGCTCGGTGGGAAGCCTTCTTCTCCCTTTCTCACTCTCTCTGCTTGTGTTCCCTTTCTGGCTGTGTTTCTCTCTGTCAAGTAGGTGAATAGAAGCTTTTAAACAAACAAACAAACAAACAAACAAATATCAGCGAATTTAAGACTGAAATCATACCATGCATTTTTTTTTCTTGCCACAACATTGTGAAATTAGAAATAAATAAAAAAATACTGGGGAAAAAATAAACACCTGGGGTCTAAATAACATGATACTAAACAGGCAATGAGTTAATGAAGCAATCAATGAGGAAATTTAAAAAATTCAGGGAGACAAATGAAAACACAATGGTCCAAAATCTCTGGGACACAATGAAAGTAGTTCTAAGAGGGAAGTATAGAGTAACACAGGCATCCCTAAAGAAACAAGAAAAAATTCTAGTGAACGATCTAACCTTACACCTCAAGGAAATAGAAAAAGAACAAACAAAACCCAGGGCGAGGAGAAAAAAGGAAATAGTAAGAATCAGGGCAGATATAAATAACATAGAGACTAAAAAAACAACAGAAAAAACAAACAAACAGTGAATTAGGAGCTGATTCTTTGAAGATAAACAAAACCTTCAAACCCTTAGATCCATCAAGAACAAAAGAGAAAGGGTCCAAATAGATATTAAAATAAAAATAAAATAAAATCAGAAATAAGAGAAGAGAGGTAACAATGAGCTACCACAGAAATATGAAAGATTATTAAGAGAATACCATGAAAAATTATATTCCAATACACAAGACAACCTATAAGAAATGGATAAATTCCTAGAAACATACAGTCTTCCAAAACTGAACCAGGAAGAAGTAGAAATCCTGAACGGACGGATAACAAGTAATGAAATTGAACTGGTAATCAATGAACAAAACAAAACAAATCAAAACATCCAGCACTGGATGTTTTCACAGGTGAATTATACCAAACATTTAAAATAGAGTTGATACCTATTCTCAAACTATTACAAAAAATAGAAGAGGCAGGAAAGCTTCCGAATACATTCTACCAAGCCAGCATTACCCCGATACCAAAAAGCAGACAAAGACACCACAAGAAAAGGAAACTACTTGCCAATATTCTTGATGAACATTGATGTAAAAATCCTCAAAAAATATTAGTAAACAGCTGACAACAACAGATTAGAAGGATCATTCACCGTGACCAGTGAGATTAATTTCTGGGATGCAAGGATGGCTCAGTATTTGCAAATCAGTCATCATATGCCACATCAGTAAAATGAAAGATGAAAATCATATGCTCAACTCAACAGATGCAGAAAAAGCATTTGACAAGATTTGACAGTCATTCATGATAAAACCTCTCAACCAGATGAAGGATAGAGGGAATATACCTCAACATGATAAAGGCCATATATGAAAAACCCACAGCTAACATCATACTCAGTGTTGAAAACCTGAGAGCTTTCCCTCTAAGATCATGAACAAGACAAGGATGTCCACTGTCACTACTTTTATTCAACATAGTACTGGAAGTCTTAACCACAGCAGTCAGACAAGAAAAAGAAATAAAGAGACTATGATGTTGGTAAAGAAGAAGTTAAACTGTCACTATTTTCAGACAACAGGATCATTCTGTTAAAGATACAGCTGACAATTTATGACCTGGATGTGGGGTAATTCCAAAATTTTTAGCCTGAGCTGAAGAATTGAGTCAGCATTAATAGAGATGAGAACTGCTTTGGAGGTAGCTGATTTGGAAGATTAGAAACTCAGTTTTGGGGAGTTAAGCTTGAGATCTTATGAGACTGACAAGTGAAGATTCTTTAAAAAATTTAAAGGAGGCATTTGGGATAATACATTTGATCTTTTAAATTTTAACTTTAAAATTTTCTGATTCTTCCAAAGAATATTTCCTATCTCAGAAAAATTGTTAAGAACGTTCTAAGGAAATTGTTACTCATGTGTTAATAATATGGAATTTAATCCACCCTCTCCTAATTGATAAGGCAGCAATATATTTCAGTGCTTTTAAAGAGATGCATCATAGTGTAGTGTACAGATTCTAGATCCAGTTTTCCTGGATTTAAATCCTTGTGCTTACTGACTGTGTGCTAAATATGATACAAATTGTCTTTCAGATAATTTGCTAAAAGGCTGTTTTGTTTAACTTGAATATACTCATAAAGCCCTAACCAAACTATACTATTTTCTTTTTTTTTAAGATTTTATTTATTTGTGAGAGAGAGAGCAGAGAGAGAGCACAAGTTGGAGGGCAGAGGGAGGGAGAGAAGCAGACTCTGCACTGATCAAGGAGCTCAACGATGTGGGGCTGGATCCTAGGACCAATGGATCACAGGATCATGAAGTGAGCTGAAGGCAGATGCTTAACTGACTGAGCCACCCAGACACCCCCAAACTATACCATCTTCTTATAAAATGTTTATGTGTTTCACATAAAGCCATATATCTGGAAATATGTGCTAATGAAAAATGCAATACTTCTGAAAAGAAATCTGAGACTACATTCTTTAAAACTGTTTTCCCCCCCCTCTGGTCTGTTTATTCTGGGTACCACAGCTTTTTTTTTCCTAGTCTGCTTTCATTTGTTCATGCTTTATTTGTTATGTTATGCTATGTCACCATACAGTACATTGTTAATTTTTGATGTAGTGTTCTATGATTCATTGTTTGTATATGAACACCTTCCATGCAATCCATGCCCTCCTTAGTACCCACCACCAGGCCCATGCACCCCTTCCCCTCTAAAACCCTCAGTTTGTTTCCCAGAGTCTATAGTCTCTCATGGTTCATCTCCCACTCTGATTTCTCCCCTTCATTTTTCCCTTCCTTTCCTAATATCCTCCACATGCTGTTCCTTATGATCCACAAATAAATGAAACCATATGATAATTGACTTTCTCTGCTTGACTTATTTCACTTAGTGTAATCTCCTCCAGTCCCATCCATGTTGATGCAAATGTTGGATATCATCCTTTCTTATGGCTGAGTAATATTCCATCATGTATATGGACCACATCTTCTTTATCCATTTGTCTGTTGAAGGGCATTCCACAGTTTGGCTATTGTGAACATTGGGGTACATATGGCCCTTCTTTTTTTTTTAAGATTTTATTTATTTATTTGACAGAGAGAAACACAGCCAACGAGGGAACACAAGCAGGGGGAGTGAGAGAGGGAGAAGCAGGCTTCCCACCGAGCAGGGAGCCCAATGTGGGGCTCGATCCCGGCACTCCAGGATCATGACCTGAGCCGAAGGCGATCGATCAACTGAGCCACCTAGGCGCCCCACATATGGCCCTTCTTTTCACTACATCTGTATCTTTGCGGTAAACACCCAGTAGTATAATTGCTGGGTCATAGAATAGCTCTGTTTCTAATTTTGGGGGGAAGTTCCACACTGTTTTCCAAAGTGGCTGCACCATCGTGCATTCCCACTAACAGTGGAAGAGGGTTCCCCTTTCTCCACAACTTCTCCAATACTTGTTGTTTCTTGTCCTGTCAATTTTTGCCATTCTAACTAGTGTAAGGTGATATCTCATGTGGTTTTGACTTGAGTTTCCCTTATGGTTAATGGTGATGAACATTTTTTAATGTGTCTGTTAGCCATTTGTATGTCTTCTTTCGAGAAGTGTCTGTTCACGTCTTCTGCCCACTTATTGACTTATTTGTTTTTGAGTGTTAAATTTGAGAAGTTCTTTATAGATTGTGGTTATCATCCCTTTGTTTCTAGTGTCATTTGCAAATATCTTCTCCCATTCTGTGGCCTCTTTGTTTTGTTGATTATTTCCTTTGATCTGCAGAAGCTTTTTATCTTGATGAAATAGAAAAATTCCAAATACATAAACTGTCTTTATGCCTTACAGATCTGGAGAATCAGTAACAAATTAAACCTAACTCATACATGAGAAGGTAAATAATTAAGATTAGAGCAGAGATCAATGAATTAGAAACCAGAAATACAGTAGAACACAATAATGAAACTAGAAGCTAGCTCTCTGAATTAGTAAGATTGATAAACCACTGACCAGACTTATCCAAAAGAAAAGAGAAAGAAACCACATTAATAAAATTATGAATGAAAGTGGAGAGATCACAACTAACACCAAGGAAATAAATACAACTATCAGAAATTATTATCAACATCTATATGAGAATAAATTAAGCAACCTGGAAGAAATGGATGCATTCCTGGAAACCGACAAATGACCAAGAATAAAACAGGAAGAAACTGACAACCTGAATAGACCAATAACCGGTAACAAGATTAAAGCAGTGATCAAAAACTTCCCAAAGGGCGCCTGGGTGGCTCAGTTGGTTAAGTGATTGCCTTCAGCTCAGGTCATGATCCCTGAGTCCCAGGATCCAGCTCCTGCTCGGCGGGAAGCCTGCTTCTCCCTCTCTCACTCCCCCTGCTTGTGTTCCCTCACTCGCTGTGTTTCTCTCTGTCAAATAAATAAAATATTAAAAAAAAAAATCCTTCCCAAAACAAGTGTCCAGGACTTGATGGATTTTCTGAGGAATTCTATCAAACATTCAAAAAAGAAATAATACCTACTCTCCTGAAGCTGTTTCAAAAGATAGAAACAGAAAGAAAACTTCCAGGCTCTTTCTATGAGGCCAGCATTATCTTGATCCCAAAACCAGATAAAGTCCCCATCAAAAAGGAGATTTTTAGACCAATATCCCTGATGGATATGGATGCCAAAATTCTCAACAAGATCCTAGCTAATAGGATACAACAGTACATTAAAAGGATTATTCACCATGACCAGGTGGGATTTATCCCTGAGAACCAAGTGTGGTTCAACATTCACAAATCAATGTGGTAGAACACAAAAATAAGAGAAGAGACAGGTTCTACATGGTTTTCTTAATTGATGCAGAAAAAGCATTTGACAAAATACAGCATCCTTTCCTGATTAAAACTCTTCAGAGTACAGGGATAGAGGGAACATTCTTTAATTTTATAAAATCCATCTATGAAAAACCCACAGCAAGTAAAAAATATCCAATGGAAAAAAGACAGTCTCTTCAATAAATGGTGCTAGGAAAATTGAATAGCTATATAAAAAATGAAACTCGACCATTCTCTTACACCATACACAAAGATAAACTCAAAATGGATGAAAGACTTCAACTTGAAATAGGAATCCTTCAGAATCCTAGAGGAGAACATAGGGAGTTAAGTAGCTTCTTTGACATCGACCACAGCAATTTCTTCCAAGACACATCTCCAAAGGCAAGGGAAACAAAAGCAAAAACATTTGGGACTTCTAAGTGCCACATCTTAACTGAAATTATTAATTGGTTCTATCTATAATTGATATGGGTCCTTAAATTTTTAAAGGTTTGAATCTTATAAAAGGAATTTTAAAAATAATTGACAATGGCTGAATGTATTCTGTGGACTTGAGTTCAGTCTCTGACTGTAATTGCTTATATTGTTACTCTAAGCATCAGTGCATATCAAACTGCTTTCCAAGGAGCCTTTACCCTTTTTCCATATGTTTTGCAAATAGTCTGTGAAAACTGCTTATTACAGGAAATGGCTTCTTATTGTGTGTTGCTGCATTTCTATTTCCTCTGTGCATCCTGCTCAGCTGCTCGGTATTCTGTCTTTCACAAAGATGAAAGGAGAGCTTAAGATTCTTTTGACAGAGTAAGTAATTTCCACATTGATACCAACCTGAAAATAGATACCACATTGCATGTGGATTGAGTGGGGCTGACTTGACTTCTCATCTTCAGGAATGGGGACTGTGACCCAGGTCTGGCCCATCTGAGCTTTTCTTGGGACTTTTGCTGGAACTACTGGGAAGAGGTTTCTCATTATTAGGATTCCTAGCTATAGAGATACTGGTGGTCATCTTTGCTATTGCATAAAGAAAGCCTATTGAAAATAAAGGTAGTGCAGAGGAAAGCAGTAGTAGGAGACAAAGAAAAGTAGATTTTTAATTACATTTTTAATCCTTTCACCCATTTCTTAAGCTGGATATTTCAGTTAGGTGACCCAATGACCCTTCCTCTCATTTTATTTTTTAAAAGATTTTGAGTGAGAAAGAGAGAAAGCACTAGACAGGGTAGGGTCAGAGGGAGAAACAGACTCTCCACTGAGCAGGGAGCCAGATGTGGGACTTGATCCTGGCACTCGGTCCTGGAACTCTAGGATCATGACCTGAGCTGAAGGCAGAAGCTTAACTGACTGAATCACCCAGGTGCCCCTTTCCTTTCACTTTAAAATCATGCTTTCAGGGCACCTGGGTGGCTTAGTCTGTTAAGTGTCTGTCTTCAGGTCCTGTCCTGATCCCAGAGTCCTGGGATTGAGCCCCATGTTGGACTCCCTGCTCAGTGGGGAGTCTGCTTCTCCCTCTGCCTCTTTCCCTGCTTGTGCTCTCTCACTCTCTCAAGTAAATAATTTTAAAATCTTAAAAAAAATGAATAAAATCATGCTTTCACTATAAAGGATTGAGTCTGAATTACTGATTTACTTGTGGTATATTCTAATTTAAAAAAAATTTTAAGTAAACTCTAGGCCAAACATGGGGCTTGAACTCATGATACAGAGGTCACGAGTTGCATGTTCTACCAACTGAGCCAGCCGGGCACGCTCCTGTGGTATATTCTTCTATGTAAAGCTTTCAAGTACTTCTACAGATATGGTAACCAAGGTTTTACTATTTAAACACTTTAATGTCTAAATATTTCATGATGCTGTTGTGTACCACGTATACCACACTTACAAAATAATGAAGACATGAATTAACATTTAATTATATGAGACATATGTATGTTCTGTTACATGTGGCCAAAACTGATTTTTGTGATAATCCAAAAGTTATAATCAGCAGCTTTAATACAGGCATCTAGACAAAAAAGCAATTGAGTTATAAATAGGAAAGAAAATATCAAATATCTAATAAGATGGGCATCTTCTGATTGGCAAATGCTTTCATATTAGAAATCACCAAGTTTATTATAGGTCCACAGCCCCCTTCTCTGAAACCCACAGGGCCAGACACCTTTTTAAAACCAGAGTATTTCAGCTTCTCTAAGTTCCTCACTTTTTTTTTGGGAGGGGGGGGTCTGGTCATTTGGATCTCTCTCTTTTTTTTTTTTTTTTTTTGGTCTTGGTCATTTGTGTTGGAGGCTTTCCTCAAATGTTTATTGATGCTGATGTCTGTTCAGATTTGAATGCATTAAAAAGCTGATCAGAAGTATATATCACTACCACTGCCTTGAGCATATTAACATGGGGACTTTAATACTGAACTTTTCTTTAAGGCCCCAAATAGGGGTGCCTGGGTGGCTCAGTTGGTTAAGCCACTGCCTTCAGCGCCAGTCATGATCCTGGAGTCCTGCGATTGAGTCCTGGATCGGGCTCCCAGCTCCTCGGGGAGTCTGCTTCTCCCTCTGACCTTCTCCCCTCTCATGCTCTCTCACTCACTCTCTCTCAATAAATAAATATATTTTTTAAAAAGGCCCCAAATATCCAGTGTATGTTTTTTCTCCTGGAAAGGACCCCTCAATTCTCTGAAGTGAGCCTGATAGTGTTTTGTACATAAGTCAGGAAAGGAGACTGCAGATGTCCTGGCTCCCCATGATTAAGGGACCCATGCCAGGAAGGGTCGTGGTGGATTAACTGCTCTTTATACAGAATTTCCAACCAACTGTTTATACATTTGTGTGCTAAAATATACACAAGACTTTTTTTTTAAAGACTTTATTTATGTATTTGACAGAGAGAAACACAGCTAGAGAGGGAACACAAGCAGGGGGAGTGAGAGAGGGAGAAGCAGGCTTCCCGCTGAGCAGGGAGTTCGACGTGGGGCTCGATCCCGGCACTCCACGATCATGACCTGAGCCGAAGGCAGTCGATTAACCAACTGAGCCACCCAGGCACCCCCAGAAGATTTTTTTTTTTTTAAGATTTTTATTTATTTGTCAGAGAGAGAGAGAAAGCACAAGCAGGCAGAGTGGCAGGCAGAGGCAGAGGGAGAAGTAGGCTCCCCGATGAGCAAGGACTCAGTCCCAGAACCCTGGGATCATGACCTGAGCCAAAGGCAGCCACTTAACCAACTCAGCCACCCAGGCATCCCACAGAAGATAAAACGGTAATCATTTTTAAGCATTCGATTCAGGGCATGAAATACATTCATAACATTTTGTAACCATCGCCACTATCTTTTTACCCAAAACTTTCTCATCAAGTCGACCAAAAACTGTACCCAACACTAACACTCTCTTCCCCCTTTCTTTCCCAGTCCCCGGTAACCTCTAGTCTACTTTCTGTCTATATGAATTTGCCTATTCTAGGTATTCATCATGTAAATAAAATCATACACTTGTCCTTTCATCTTGTTTGTACCTTTCTATTTTTTGAACAACTCAGATTAAGTAAATGGCCTAAAGCCATCAGCCATCATAGCCACAGGGACTTAGGTATGTCTGTCAAAAGAGACTATACTTTTAACTGCTATACATTACTACTTTAGTAGACTTTTTCCATCCATATGCATATACGTGTCCATACATAAAGGTATTTTGCAACTGACATTATATCCAGATGTTTTCCCATACCATTAGGAATTCTCTGAAACATTTTAATGCTTCCTAATAATCTATCATTTTGGATTATCATGTTTTAATTATTTTTTGTTGATACTTATTTTGAATTTTAAACATTATATAGTTTTACACATAAATACCTGTATTTTTGGCTAAAACCATAGGATAAAATAGAATATAATTTCTGGTTCAAACAACAGAATGTATTTCTTACTGTTAAGTTATTCTTCAGCAATTAGCTAGTTTATAATACTGTAAGTACTTTTAAACAACACTGTAAATACTCTTATGTCATCTTTATCACCACTGATTTTAATAATTAGATAAAAAATGTTATGTTGGTTGTAGAGATTCTTTAGCAGCTAATGTTAAAGAATATTTTTCATTTAGGTGTTATTTTATTTTCTACATATTGTTTAGGTCATTAGCTCATTTTCTATTGTTTTAAAGTATTTGTATAAACTTACCCATACTTTGTTGTGAACTTTTCCCCCTATTTTTTTTTCTTTTAAATTTGATGAATTAATGGGTGGAATGAAAAGTAGAGTCCAGCATTCAGTTGTTAGTCTGGTTTCCTCATTGAAATTTAGAAGATTCTTTGCTAGCAAGTGGCTAACACTTTCACTGTCTTTGTAGTTTTCAAAGGGGAAATATTTTTATTGCTTTTAGTAAATAAAAAACTAACAAATGGGTGTGCTTTTAAAAAGCATTCAAACAATATGGAAAGTAGAAAAATAGAAAATTAAAGTAAAATTAAATTAAAGTAGAAAATTAAAGGCTTTGTAATCCTATTCCTGTATAAACATCTGCAGAAGATATAGAAAATTCAGTCATAAATAAAAAGAAATATAATAAAGGAAAAAATGAGGCAATTATTAACTCTATAAAAACATAATCTCAGCACTCTCATTAACTCAGAGGTGGGCAGTATTTACATGGTCATAAAAAAAAAAACAATATGGACTTAACCAAAAATTTTAACAAAGCTATACTGGAAAGATGAAGGAGGGTGGGGGGGCAGAGTAGTATAGGACACTGAAAAATCTCCACTTACCCCTTTATGAATTAAGTGTCAGAAATATATGTATTTTATATAGTAATACATATGTACATATGAAAAGAAATAGCTAACAAAGTTTGTTACTTCTGGAGAATGGAACTTGGTGCCAAAGGTGCATTAGACAAATGACTGCTGTTTGATTATAAGCCTTTGAAAGCTACTCTATATTTCATGGGTAATTATCATATATCCAGGAGGGGATAAAGCTAAAAGAAATAAGATGGCAAACACTCATATTTAAAAACAAAATTCTCTTGAAAATTTTATTAACATTTAATAACAATAAGTCAGTCAGCATTTTTTTGTGAAGTTTTTGTCTTAGAGATGAAATTTACTTCTAATGTTTTCATGTAAACCAATCAGACATGAATAAACTTTTATAATGAGCTTCTCAAACACATCTTTTTAATACTGGTCTTTTTCTTGGGATGACAACAGCAATACTAAGATAGTATTACGATTTCTTTTTAATTCAAAGGAACTGTTTTCAAGATTAATGGTTACTAGAAAATCTTGATTTTTATTACTCTGCTAAGGCAAGACAGAAACATGATACTTTAAAATTATTTTCAATTTCCTATGAACCTATTTTACAGTAAAAAAGTTATTTAGTACTAAGTGTTTTGTATGCTCAGATTCTAAAAGTAATTTTTAATTCCAACTGAACTTGGTACCCAAGATTTAAAAAAATTTAATGGTATTTACATAATAAATATAATTTTAATCACTCAGTTCTTCCTCATCACTGAAATACGTGCTTTTCTTTATCCTTGGGCGTCTCGAATCATCTGATGTTGAGGGACCCCCTGCACTGGGTTTCCATTTTTTCTGTTCTTCTTCAATTTTGGCTTGCTGTAATGTGAGTCAGAAAACAAACAAAACAAAACAAAACCAAGAGTCTATTTAACATTACTTACAGTGTATTAACTCAAAACATGCTCAAAACACACCATAAATGCCAACACTCCCCACCCTCCAGACCATGCAGACAATTCTACTTCATCAGGAGAGCCCTCCTGCAACCCCAAGTGATGTCCCAGTTTCACTGTGTTACTCAAAATTATTCTAGGAAACTTCTACTAATTAGCAGGTATGCAAAATGAAGCCTACCTGCCACCTTTGCCGGATGTGGGAATGTTATATAAAACACATTAGTTAACTAAAAGGAAAAATAAATTGATGTATGTATTTATAATTTATCAATTACAAACATTAAAGTAACTTTTTTAGAAAATTAGGAGATTATACGGCCTTCTTCACAATGTTTCATATTTTCTTGTATTAGGACTTTCGATGGTCAAAAATAGGTTTTTGGTTTTGTTTTCAAGTTTCAATTAGAATGTATCTTTTGATTTAATAAAATCTTCTCTGGCTAACGTCACTGTAATCAAGTATTTCTCATAAATTCCATCATGAAATCAGATTAAGATATTAAAAATGTTGTAGGGCTCTTAAAACCTAGACAGAACCAATGGGACTTTTTCTATCACACCGCTCTAAAGACCTTAAGAGAAGCAGCCTGTCTGCTAAAGAGGTAAAGGGGAGAGACGAAGATTGCCATGAGATGATCAATAAAGTCAGCAAGGAATATAAGACGATTAACCCAAGGCAGCTATGGCATTATTAAAAGAACTGTTAATACCTGGAAAGCTATGGCCTGACTAAGACTGTCAAGAGCAGGATCTTCCCCTTCATCTTCACTTTCTTCTACTTCTTCACTAAATTATTTAAAAAAGAAATCAGAATGCACTCAAGTAATAGTATAAAGACAGAAACGATACAATAATGTATTTAGTAAAGACAGAAACAATACAATAATGTATTTAGTAAGAGCAGATATACATACATTTCTTCTTCTGGTTCAGGAATTTTCTTTTTTTTCTTTTTCTCTTTCTTCTTTGGAGGTTCCCGTTCGCCAAGCATATTTTTAGGGCAGGCATAACTTAAGTGTCCACTTTCCTTTTGTTTCACATTAAAAAGGAAAGGAAAAAAGCTGTATTTGTTGTATTATTAATAAAAACTTGCTTTGTACCCTATGACTGAAGGTTTTATAACTTAAAAAAGAATACTGGCACACTGGAAATATACATGAAGAAATTAACAAAACCTATTACTTTAGTATTTAAAAGAAAGAGATTATGACATTATAACCCTCAATAAGCTACTTTAGCAATAAGGGAATATTTTTGTAGCTTCAATAAGAACAAAAGAAGTAGTCATCCTTCAAACATTTTATTTTATTTTTTTATTTTTTAAGATTTTATTTATTTATTTGACAGAGTGAAACACAGCTAGAGAGGGAACACAAGCAGAGGGACTGAGAGAGGGAGAAGCAGGCTTCCCGCCGAGCAGGGAGCCTGATGTGGGACTCGATCCCGGGTCTCCAGGATCATGACCTGAGCCGAAAGCAGTTGCTTAACCAACTGAGCCACCCAGGCGCCCCTTTCAAACATTTTAAATCTCAGGATTCAGGATGTAAAACTATTCAAAATTTAAATGGACCACCCACCTTAAATGTAAAAATTTTAAGTTATTATTTGATAAAATGGGGATGAAACCTTCCTATTAACTTCTAAGATGCTGCTTAATATCATTTTAAAAACAAATGGGACTCTCTCTCTCTCCCTCTAAATAAATAAATCTTTATAAGGGGGGGCACTGGGTGAGACAGTCAGTCGGTTAAGCATCCAACTCTTGTTTTTGGTTCAGGCTGTGACCTCAGGGTTGGGCTCCTTGCTCAGCATGAAGTCTGCTTAAAACACTCTTTCCTTCTCTTTCTCCTCCCCCTTCCCACCTGCTGCTCTCTCTTAAATAATCTTTTTTTTTTAAAAAGATTTTATTTATTTATTTGACAGAGAGCAACACAGCTAGAGAGGGAACACAAGCAGGGGGAGTGAGAGAGGGAGAAGCAGGCTTCCTGTAGAGCAGGGAGCCTGATGCAGGGCTTGAACCCTGGACTCTGGGATCATGACCTGAGCCAAAGGTAGACACTTAATGACAGGGCTACCCAGATGTCCCTCTCAAATAACCTTAAAAAAAAAAGTAAGATTTAAAGTCTTTCTCATTTTTCCTATTAATTTCATTCTCCTCCCTTCAAATGTAGGTTACACCGGCACTGTCCAATTATGGTAGCCACTAACCGTAATTCTCTTTTGACTACTGAGAACCTGTCTGAGTTGATATGCACTGTAAGCATAAAATACATCCTGGATTTTGAAGACAATAAGAAAAAAAGAATGTAAAATACCTTAAAGTTTAAAAATATTAATTACATATTCAAATGACAATATTTTAGATATATATTGGGTTATAATAAAAGATACATTACTTTTTGCCTGTTTAATTTTTATGTGGCTACCACACAAATCAGGATTACATTTAGAGCTGGAATAATGCTATAATGAATCATAACACGGTTCAGTTGTAAAACATGAGACAATGAACTACCATCTGAACATTAGCTCATTAAATACACTTATGAATAACACATAAGAGTAAGAGTGTGGGGAGAGACTCAACCAGGATTAGAACAATAGAAGAGAAAAATAATCATACTTTTCAAGTATATTTTAGAAAGCATCAAATAGACTGTGTACTTTATATATCTGGGGACATGGATGAATCCAAGATATGTTCCTGTTAATGAACTGCTAAGTGAATGCACTCAGACAAGCATTTTCCAAACTGCTCTTGGAATAATGTCAACATATTCCATATATAAAAATGGTTTCATAATGAAGTAACTTAAGGGAAAACCAGGCTATAATAAATGCAAACATATTTTGGGGAGGGGAAAATTTAAGAAATATAAACATGTACGAAGTATAATATAACAAATTTATGGATCCATAAACTAAAAAAGGCAGATTAACAGACTCATCCAGGATTTCTCAGATAATTTGTTATTTACTGTGAATATGAGGATACACAGTAATCTTACCATAACTACTTTCTTTTTTTTTTCCTTTTTAACAAAATTCAGGGCTCTGGAACACAGTTTACATTAACTTAAGAGGTCTTAGAATCACAGAAATTGACAGAATGTACCATCCATCTATCCAACTGTTTATCTATATATCTTTTCAGGGAGGAATGGGTAGAGTATGACAGTGAAGGAAATAACCCTAACCCATTTCTTTGTATCTTCCACTGATTTTGTAGCTAGGAAAATGTTTCTCAGTAATCCTTTCCCCAGCTCTCCATTTGTACGTCTGGATCCTATTTTTTAGGTATTTAAATAGGCATTTTGGAAACTGACAACAATGAGTCCCTGACCAATATCTTCTTGCTACCATCTTTATTATGGGCCTTGTGCAAAACAGTTTTATGGCTATATAGTTTTCCTGCTCACCAAAAGTTTAAATGGGTAATGATCAACTATAAGAAGTAGGTAAGAAAATTTGGGGATAGTTCAGCTATAAACATTAGCAGTATTAATAGAAAAAATATAGCTTTAAGGGGTTCCTAGGTGGCTCAGTTGTTAAGCATTGGCCTTCGGCTCAGGTCATGATCCCAGGGTTCTGGGATTGAGCCCCAATCAGGCTCTCCCTCTCCCACTCCCCCTACTTGTGTTCCCTCTCTCGCTATGTCTCTCTCTGTCAAATAAATAAATGAAAGCTTTAAAAATAATAGCCTTACAACACATTATCCCAAGTGGGAGAGGTTGATCATATGATGTTTATTACCGAACTGTGATGTTTAAACACTGGCAAGCTATTATAGACACAAGCAGTATTCCATTAACCCAAAAATTTATGGGTCACTCAATCTTTCAAGACAAAAGTAAGTAATTAGCTTGGTGCCTTTTTAAAAAAAAATATTTTATTTATTTATTTGAGAAAAGAGAGAAATGGGGCGCCTGGGTGGCTCAGTTGGTTAAGCGACTGCCTTCGGCTCAGGTCATGATCCTGGAGACCCGGGATCGAGTCCCATATCGGGCTCCCTGCTCAGCAGGAAGCCTGCTTCTCCCTATCTCACTCCCCCTGCTTATGTTTCCTCTCTAGCTGTGTTTCTGTCAAATAAATAAAATCTGTAAAAAAAAAAAGAGAGAGAGAGAGAGAGAGAGAGAGAGAGAGAGAGAACAAGCAGGGGGAGCAACAGAGGGAGAAGGAGAAGCAGACTCCTCACTGAGCAGGGAGCCTGATGTGGGGGGCTCAATCCCAGAACCCTGAGATCATGGCCTGAGCCAAAGGCAGACACTGAGTCAACCAGGCACCCCAAGTCTGGTGCTTTTTAATTTAACAGTTTTCAAAGACTTACAAACTGGAGAAAATACCACTCTGTATTACCTAAATCAGGTTATCTTTACATACTACATGTCAACTGAGTTTACTTAGGTAAGTCGAGAGTCCCAAAGTGAAACAACTTTGATAACCTGGTTAGCCAGCCAGAAGTTTTAGAGAGCACAAACAAAACACTGACATGAAAAATGCCTTCAAACATACTATAGAAAATTACATTAAGTTTTAGGTATACTCACCCCACATTCATAACACTTAGATTTGTCAAAGTAGTTTCGTCTTCGGATGAACTCGGCTGCTCTTCCATTGTCGATAGCAATGCTTGCTTTTATCACTCTACCAAATAACTAAACCAGAGAAAAATGTAAATGCAGATGGATGTATTTCACTGAAACCTAAAACTACAGTTACTTGATTCCATTTCCTTAAACTTTCAATTTCATTTTATTTTAGTTACTTTATCAATTTCCAAGTCAGGTATGACAAGTAACATCCTATGGAATAGATTCTATTCCTTAGATTCTGCTAGTATTTTGGGAACCAATATAGTTTTGACCTCTTTTCTATAAGTTAAATGCCCTCAAAATCTACTGATATCCATGACTTGATCATCTACTGTATCCCCACATTTTTGACCTGGATGAGCAAAGGCTTTTGGATTAAACATCTTATGGGGAATGAATGGCTTACCTGTTTGTTGTTTATTGCTCTGGTACAGTTTTGTGCAGAGTCTTTATCCAAAAATAAAATAAATGCAACCCCTTTACTCTTCCTGGTATCTTTATCTTTCATTATAGTAACCCTTAAAGCATAAACAGATAGCCAGTTAAAAATAATGAGGCAGCAATAAATAAAACAAATATTAATAAATACTTAGAAAACTCATGGATAAGCAAAATATTTACAGAATAAGAGAAATCAATGTGGTTGACAAACCAACTATTTCTTCAAAGTCATGGGATATCAAGAAGAATGGAAATGAGAAAATGTGATACTGATTTAACAAAAGTGAGTACAGCTCTGATAGGAGTACCTGAAAAGTCAAACATCAGAGGTTGAAGGATGAAGTAAAGAGATTACAGAGATAACAAAATCTTGAAGAGTAATAATGCCTTCACTCTGCAGAAACAAAACAAAACTGAGGTATTCTTTTCAACACAAAAAGTAAAATGATTTACTTATTTTTTTCTAGGCTTTAGAATCTAATTATATTTTTGATACTCCCTTTTTAAAGTTTTAATTTAAATTCCAGTTAATTAACATACAGTGTAATATCAGTTTCAGGTGTACAATATAGTGATTCAACACTTCCATACAAGACCTATTGCTTATTACACCAAGTACACTCCTTAATCCCGATCACTTTAAGAATCTTAGGTTCTGTGGTTCTTAGACCATCCAAGGTACCTAAGTGCTAGGGACGGTGCTAAGGGCACAGAGTCTGTTCTTTCTGATCCTTTATACATCCTTAGTCCTTGTGACCCTTGCTCATCATATGTCATCAAATGTAGTTTAAAAATCAATGTTCAACATGGATTTTCAGAGAAATGGCTGATTCCAAGGATGGATAGGGTTGGTATAAGATCCTTAAAAATGTACTTAAAAAAGAAAGGAGTACTTAAAAAAAATGATGGGGCATGGCACAGTAGTACAGAAACCAGCTTAGATGAGCTCTCACTGGCCAAATCTAGGACAATTTGAGTACCAAAATAATTAAGTACAGTAATGAATTAAAACCACAGAAAAAAGTATGAATTTATAAGTCCATATTAATAAATAAATGAGGGAAAGGGGATGGTTTTTACTTATAGTAGAATGTCAAGGGAAGTGCTAGAGTTGGAAAATCAGAATTTGCAACAATCATAGTAAAGACTGATCAGGGAAGAAGATGATTTGTTGATGAACAAATACTAAATCTAAAATGTAACTTTTGGGCATCTAGGTGGCTCAACTGGTTAAGTGTCCAACTCTTGATTTTGGCTCAGATCATGATCTCAGGGTCGTGAGATTGGGTCTGCATTGGGCTTCATGCTAGAAGTGGAACTTAAGATTCTCTCTCTTTCTCTCCCTCTGCTCCCTCCCTCTCTCTCTAAAAATAAAGAAGTAAATCTTTAAAATAAAAAATGAAATTTTTATGTAGACAAGATATTTACATTGTCTTAAGTGTTTCTCACCAACTGTATTAGTTGCAAAGGGGAAAAAGGTGTTTATATAGTGGAGAAATTGGTCAACACCTGGACTGGGCCATCAAAATTACTACCACTAATGAGGGACACATGGACACTGTATAAATCCAGATGTGAAACCCTCAGAAAGCAATATTACCTATATAGTTACTGGCCAAGACTATATAAAACTGCAATGTAATCATCAGGCAACATTAAGAAAACACAAAATGGGGGGGGGAGATGAGAGAGAGCTATATTCTTTATAAATGTTCCAGATTAAAGGGGGTTAAAAAAAAAGGACAGTTAAAATCAACACCTAACTCTAGTCTATACTAGAGGGGAAAAATTCTATGTGGGACATTATTAGGTCAACTGACAAAACTGGAACATGGTTGATTATTTCAATAAAAGTATTTCATCAGTATAAATGTATGAATTTAGAAACCATACTGTGATTATATAACATATAACCCTATTTTTAGGAAATACATACTTAACATATTTAGGAGTAAAGGGCAATGATGTGAGTAACTTACCCCCAAATAATTCACAAAAAATAAATTGTGTGTATACATACATAGATGTGTGTGAGTGCGCATGTGCGCACACACACACACAAGAGGAGAGAGAGAAGGCAAATGATAAAGTAAATGAGGTAAAATGTTAATAGGCAGATCTGGGTAAAGGATATTTTAATGTTCTTTCTACTGCTTTTGCAACTTTTTAAAAATTTGCAATTATTTACAAATAGTAAAAAAAAGGACAATGCTCAACACAAAGCATAATAATTTTCTAAAACCTGAATTAAGAGGAAAACAGATAAGAGGACACAAGTAAATAAATACATGAGTATTTTATTTAACATTTTATTTCACATACTAAAATTTATTCTGATTTTATTTGGGTTTCGGTACTTAAATAGTCACTGGAATAAAACTGGTAAAAAGATGGCACTATATTAAGAAAAGGAGTATCTTTTTTCATTCAAAAAGGAAATGCAAGTTGGAATAGTTTAGGGGAAAATGGGCAAACAGTTTAGTTTCTCAAATGAGTAGATCTATTTATTCATGGAGCTTAGAAGGAAAAAAGCACTTGGCAAAGCTTGTTTAGAGTCACCACAGTTATTGAGGATATGAAAGAAAGTTTTCACCTAATTTTAGAAGAAATATGAACTAGTTATTTTAACTTTTTGAAATTTTCATGATATTTGTGAATGTCAGTTGAAGTCGTTAATCATTTTTTTCTAAAGTACTATTTCAGAAGTGTTAGCTTTTGAAGTCATCCTCAGTTAATAAAGTCTCTCATCTGTCCCCTTTTCTTTCATTCCCACAGCTTTTCTGGTGCACAATGGCACTGCTGTTTCAACAATGTAGTCTTACTAGTTCCCTCGATATTAATGCTCTCATATGCCACAGACAATTTCTACTTAGGAGCAAATAAAATCATGTAATTCTTCACAAAAATCTTTGGTTCTTCAGTCGGCCTATTCTTGGTCTTGAATCAATATCCTTTATGATTTGGCTCCCACTTCCCTCAGCTTTCACTACTTCTCACTCACAAACTATGAGGGCTATCAACAACAAACTACTCAAATGTTCAAGGACTTCTCCAAATTGATGCCTCTATTCACGACTCTATCTCCTTTCAACTCTACTTTGCCCATCAAAATTTGACTCCTTCAGAACTCAGAACATGTCAGTTCTCTAATCTCTCTAACTGTAATTTCTCTTCCTTTGTGCTAGTCTCCACTGAAGTCTGTTTATGTATAAACAATGCCTCACCTGACCTATTTTAATACAAACTTTAAGGTTGTCTCTAATCTCTATTATGCCTACCTCAGTATGTTAAAACAAAAAGATAGAAATGGGAAACTGGTTTCTCAAGGGTACATCTATTTGTTTATTCATGTGGTCAGCCAGTCACTCCATTAGCCTCAAGCCCCAGCACTTAAGCACTGATAATTAAAGGCCCTAGGACAAGGTTTTTACCTTCAGAAAAAAGCTTAGAGTCTAGAGGTAAGGAGACCTATAAACCAATTACAGTACACTACTTTGACAGAGATACCTTCTATGCTAACAGAAAAAAAAAAGTGATTACACCAAAGATTTTATTCCCAGGTTTCTGTCAAGAGATGTATTCATTTAGGGACATAATATGAAACATACACTATGCTGGGAAACCTGGGTGTCATCCATAACACCCCTTTCTCACTTGCCCAACCCTTACATACAAAGTAAGTACGTCATTAAATATTACCCACTTTACAGCCTAATGATCATCTAACCATCTCTCAAATCTGTCCAGTCTCTGCCTCTCCACCTATACTGTCTTGGTGTACATTACTCCCCTCTAGGCAATGGTTATAGCTTTTTGACTGGTCTGCCAGTATCTACTTGTTTCCCTCTAGTCTAATCTCTACACTGAAGCCAGAATAAGCCTCTAAAAATTCAAAACATGTTTCTCCTTCATTTAAAATTCTATATCAGTGAGCTCTTGTGTAATTCTTAGGATGAAAACCAATATCTTGTAACATGGCCAAGAACCAAGATTAGGAACCTGCTTCCATCTCTATACCCATTTCGTGCTTTTCCCTCTTACTCATTCATCTCAAGTTATATTGGCCTTCTGTTTCTTGATCTCACTTTATTTTCTCTTGCCTCAGGGCTTTTGCACAAAGTATTCCCTCTACCTATAATGTTCTTCACATTCTTTCTGCCTACTTAAATCTTACTCAGCCTAGGTTTCAATTCAAAGGATACTGACTTAGGTAAACCTACCTTGATTATCCAGACTAGATCTTATCTTCCCTGTTTATATGTGCTTATACCTCTGTTTTTGACTTGATAGCATTCTCATGATATATAATTGTATGTTTCTATGAAATCCATTCAGAGATTTTGACAGATGGGAAAAACCAAGAAAAGGTAATGGTATGGTTAAGGGAGCAGACGCTGAAATAAAATTGCTAGATTTCAAATCTTGTATTCACCACTAACTAGCAATATGTTTAAGTTTATTGTGTGCTTCAGTTTTGTTTTGTAATATTGGGATAATAACAGTATTTTACCTTAAAAGGTAGTTGTGAGAACTTAATGAATTAATACATATAAAAAGATTAGAACAATGCCAGCATGTTTATGTGCTCATTGTTACATATCATCATTATTAGTGATTTGACTGGTAATAATGACTATTCAAAATTAAGATCCATGGGGTACTTGGGTGGCTCAGTAGGTTAGGCATCTGCCTTCAGCTCAGGTCATGATATCAGGGTCCTGGAATTGAGCCTCTTGTCAGGCTTCCTGCTCATCAGAGAGTCTGCTTCTCCCTCTCTCTCTGCCTCCTCCCCCCCCGGCTCCTGCTATCTCAGTCTCTCTCTCAGATAAAGAAATAAAAATCTTAAAAAAAAAATTGAAGACCAAAAAATGTACCTACAAGCATTCCTGATGATTTTCTTACCACTTATCCAAAGCTACAAAAACTGGCCAAGATAAATATGCTCTAAATTCTTGGGATTTTAAATACAATTTCAAATTTATATAGAATATATATACTGGTTATAAAGTAGTTAGAATGACAATACCTTGCTTTTACTTTTTTGCCCCATAAGATAGGTCCATGTTTGAGTTAAAATAGTGAATTAAATGTAAGAAGTTCCTTTAACCTTTTGTAACTCTCAGCCCCAACTGCTATTATCATCCCTAACATTTCTGTATGTTTTCAGTCTTTCCAATGATCTCTAAACTTTCTATGAGAGCAGAGAATATGTTTTCTATATATCTCATAAGCACTTTGCATGTCATATGCATCAAAATATTTGTTTTTTTATAGTCTACTTATTTGACAAATGAAAATCCACTTCTGGTATACTTGACAACACACCTCCTAATAACCAAAATATGTATTTAATCAGAGCCTTTATGTCTTATATTGGATAACAGAATCAGTTTTAGTTCTGAGTAATATGGTTAAGAAATTATTGTTTAAATAAATTATGATATATAAAGGAATATCATGAGATCATTACTTGAAAGAACATGGTAAGATGTTTACAGTATAATATCAAGTTTTAAAAAGACAACAAAATTGCATGTATAGAATTGAGTCTTTAAAAAAATTGTCTACACATGTTTATATATTCAGAAAAATGACCAAAATATACACAAAAACATTAACGGTATTTTCTCTTTGTTATATCAAATATCTGTTTCATTGAAAAATAATACATCTTAAAAATGGAAAGGTAAATTCAGATAAACTTTCACATGAGGTTTCAAAATTTGATGTGACTACTTACTTTACAACTTTGCCATACTTGGAAAATATCTGAAACAAAAGACCACATAATAATTTACAATTAAATTTTAAATCATAATAAACATTAAATTTTCAGTTTGTATAAACTGACCATACAACTTTGATAAAGCTTGTGAAAAATTTTAGCCTTTATTCTATACATCAGGCCCTAGATATATTTTTTTTTAGTGACTAGAATAATATTCATATTTTTGTTACTGGAGTCACAGGTATCTGCCCCAATTTCTAAATTTCTAACAAAAGAGTGCAAACAGGGGAAAAAAAAAAAACCCACTCTTTATGTGTGGTAGATTGAAGGCATACACATTGTACAGCTGCTGTGTCCATGGCAATTATCAACCCACCATAGCCCCAGAGATATCATGTGGAATATCATTATTCTTAGCCAACCTCATTAAGCAATCACTGTTTCAGAAGACATATCCTTACACTGCTTATAAAACAAAACATAAGACAAAAAAGCTTCTGTAATAAAAATCTATTCCCATCAGTTTCCCTCCTTCAGCCCATTCTTAATATGTTGGTGGTTCTTTTTTTTTTTTTTTAAAGATTTTATTTATTTGACAGAGAGAAACACAGGCAGAGAGGGAACACAAGCAGGGGGAGTGAGAGAGGGAGAAGCAGGTTTCCCGCCGAGCAGGCAGCCCGATGTGGGATCTCCCGGGTCTCCAGGATCATGACCTGAGCTGAAGGCAGTCGCTTAACCAACTGAGCCACCCAGGCGCCCCAATATGTTGGTGGTTCTTAACAGTTGGCCCTGTCTTTCCTTTTACTTCTACCTCTTCAACCTAAGAAATCTCATCTACTTCTGTTTCAGTCACTACATATATGGTAATAGTTCCTATTTATTATGTCTTCAAAAGGTCTTTCAGAAATATTAATATACACAATTAATAATAAATTGAATTTTATGATTAAGTTGTTTAATGTTGGAAGGTAGTGTGAGGAACATTGAATCCTGAAGACCAAAACAGTCTTCTGTGTAACACTTCCTAATGGCTTTCTCATTTCACTAAGAATCCTTGCCATTATCTATGTAGCCCTATGCAGCATCCCTGCATAGACTTACCTTCCTCTCACTGCCCTTCCTGTCTCTCCACTTGATTTATTCTATGCCCGACATGCTTTTCCCCAGACATCGACACAGCTGTCTCTTACTTCCTTTAGGAACTTTATTAAAAAGTTACCTTCTCAGTAAGGGCTTTGGACCACTCGTGTAAAATTTTACCTCCATTCCCAACCTGACATTTCATAACCTTTGTTTTTTCACCTTTGCACCCAACATCTTAGCATTAATTAAGTATCCAAAAAATAGTATCATTTGACTTTTTTATATTCCACATTGTTTTATCTTGCTATGAGTGCCAAGATGGATTTTCATCTTTGTGTTCATTGATGTATTCTTAGTACCTGTAAGAGTGCTCAGCATATGGTAAGTTTTCAATAAATATAGACATATCTCTATATTGAGACAAGGAAAGAAGCTCTGTTCTTTGACACTCAGGCTATCTCAGTTAAGCAATTAATCAAATATTATATATAGCCACGTAGCATCTCTGCATTTAACATTTACCCACAGAAACAGAGAAAAGAGGGCACACTTGGAAGAAAGAATTCATGTTATTCCTTCCTCTCAACCACTCATCTGCAGGACAGAGACAGAAGGAAATTTTGTTCCTTGGAAGGAACAAATTTTGTTTTCTGTAAGGTAAAGAGGTGAAAGAAGAAGTTGGACCCCCACCCCATCACCCCATCCTGAACTGAAAACAACATTAAGCTGTTAGGTTTGCGTCATACATATAAATTAAAATAGCCTTTCAGAATTTGAAGGTTAGCAAAGGGATCTGTTTGCTTTCATCAGCCTTTTCCTCCAAAACCTATACCCCACCATTTTCAAAAACCAAGGAAGCAAGCAGGAAAAATCAGCCTATTACAAGTTCCTCCCACTTCATTATGCTAGCTATGTCTTCTGTGTTTATAAACAAGTTGTTATTCTCTATGAAAGCACTGTAAACTCTTTGGAAATCATGAAATTGTCAATTTTTTTAAACTTATGTTTGCAACCGAGGTCTTTGCTATTGATGGCTCCAGTGAATCGTAATGTAGTCAAGAATCTTGCTAAAGAGAACTGTTTGCTTAAGCTACATATGTACCACAGATAGAGAATTCAGGAGACAACTGCACTAAAAGTTACTTACCCGGTATAAATCATTGTTGGTCAGGGAAAAGGGCAAGTTGGATACATACACTGTGCTTTTACTTGGGGCCAATCCACCACTCATTTCTATAAAGGAAAACAAACCCAGAAGCAATCTAAACCAGGTAGTCTTCATTCCAAGCAGAACCAATGTATACAATCACTGATTTAATTATGCCGGATTTAATACACCTTCCCCATTTTTTTTAGAATTAAAAACAATTACTCCAGCTGGGTGAATTAAGGAATTTCTTTTCCTCAGACATTACTGATAAGAGCTTTCTGGTCTTTCACGTGGAGTCCTTAACCATTATGGTGCTGGATTATGGTATGAAGGCAGAGTAAGTTTTAAACAAAAAAATAAAAAATTCTGAGGCATCACTTAACCTTCCCTCAGACCCAGGGCAAAAAACTGTTTTTGAAAACTTTGAAAACAATGCCTACCACACCAGAAAGAGTCTGCTAGCTCAGAACTAACCTTAGCCACTTATTTTCATTAATGTTTTTGTTTGGGGTACTTTTTGGTTATCTTAATATTTTTCTTTGCAGTGGTGTTAAAAGAAAATTTTGGCCTCACATTTTGATGATGTAAAGTTCTTTCAAAACACTAATTTTGCACATTATTGGTAAATAATGAAATGATGCATTTTACTATACGAATAGGTTTCCGTGCCTTGAAAGATACTGATCTGTATATGTATTTTTAGTTTACAAACATAACTTGTAATTTTTATAGCGTATTTTACAAAGTAGATTATCCGTGAAAATTATATCACACTCAAGGTTCAAATTTCGATTTAAAAAGCTTGTGTGGTGTGTATTTGAGTTGGGGGGAGTAGGGGCCATCACAAATAGCAACGTAAGACGGGCCAATTCGCGAGCAATAGGAAAACAGTTTGATGCTTGAGATGTTTCTTGGGAATTTATTAGACAAGTTCAGGAACTCAACATGAAAGTTTCTCATTTGAAACTATTCATTACCGTTCTGGGGAAAACTGCGAGGGCGGGCAACCGCAAATGGCCAGGGAGAGGGGCAAATCATTTTCGCGGCCAGGTCTCGGAAGGGGCTCGCTGGGAGGAAGGCCGCAGCTGAGGAGGCGTTTACCTTTAGCGGGGATGGCCTGGGAGATTAGATCTCGAGACCTCAACTCAGCTGGGGCTCAACCCGGACTCTTCCTCGTTCCCCGCTGAGGTCTTGGCATCACGGGTCCTGGGAGGGGTCAAGCGCCCAAGACTAGAAGGCAGAGACAGCAACGCCTCTTCCCGGCTGTAGCTAGCTAGACCCAGGATCCGGAGGTGGGCCCAGTGACGGCGCTTTTGCTGACGTATTTCAGCGCGCCGGAAGTGCCTGCTTAGGAGAGGGGCGACGATCAGACGTCTACATTTACGGGGCTTCCCGGCCGCCCAGAGTCGGTGAGCGCATTTTACCTTTCCAAGAGGTGGACGGGGTCGGCCTCGCGGGCTGCTGCGGCCGAGCTAGCTCGCGGGCTCGGCGGCGTGGCGGGGGGTGTTTTCTGCGGCGGGACTTGAGAGTCTCCCGTTGCATTTGAATCGTGCAATAATTCTGCCCTTGCGGTGGAGGGTGTAGAGAGCAGTGGAGTTTGAAATAAAGGCAACTGCTGAGTCTGAGACATAGGTTTGCTTCTCTTTAGCGCCTTATGCAGAACGATGACTGAACTAGGTCACTTCAATGACCCAAGATCAGTTAGAAAGTCGGTAAATTTAAAGAATGTGTCCGACGTACCCAGTTTAGTATTAGGCACTTTGAGACCTACAAAAAAAGTGTAAAACCGGCCTTTTTCTGGCGGATATCTCAAGTCTGGTTGAGACAAGGTCAACTTGGATTCACAGAATGACTCATCTTGAGTTGGGATTACTTGGCGCCTTTTCCCGTCCTGTAAATTTATAATGGGCACACATTGCTTTTTCTCTTAAGAGGAGGTAAATGGGCCGGTCATTCCTACAGAAAAATCAGGAACTAATGCAAGCTAGTTTATACTTCTGCCCACTAGCACACGCAGACCAGGCATCTAGCCTTTTTTGTGGGGGGAGCCTGCGTGCCAGCAGCCTGGAATCCAGAGCGTCTCCTGGAGTCTGCACAATCAATCCAGGTTGAAGCCGATGTCTTTTAGAGAGAAGGAAGGCCCGAATGCCTTCACATCCACCAGGGGACCTCTGGGACCAATTCTCTTGGCAAACTGGTGCTAGCCCAAACTACCGTGCTTCACATCCCCGTTATTTTTGGTTACTGCCCAAGATGTAAGTCTCTTTGGTCTTTGTTTCAGCCTCAACCCCATGTGGCTTTCTACTTCCTCTCCCTTGATTTAGGCTATCACTGCTTTTCCCTCCTTACACATTTCACCCCTCAGCACAACAGCTGAGCTCACTGAAACCTCTGTTCCCTGTTTAACAAACTTACATATTCTGCTTTATGGAAATTCTCTTTCATCTCCTGACCATAACTAACTTTTGGCTTTTTGCTTCCTGCTCTTTCAATTGAGTCCTTTCTCTGACACCTGCATATAAGGTTAAGTGATGGCTCTACCTGTATTGAACTGATTTTACTTCCTCAGAACATTACCCCCCACCCCACACCCCTAGTTCTTTTCTTTCTCTGTGGCATTTGATTCTCCGACCTTTCTTCTACCTCTTTGTGGGTAATCCTTACACCTGCTAAGTGTTTCACTTTCTCTGTGACTTTCTCTGAGGGATATTTTATAAACCTTGTCCCCCAGAGAGAGTTAGATACCCTTGCCGTGTGCTAAGTGCCCTCTACTTTCCTCATCATAGCACTTACAACATGTGTGCTAATTGATTGCTTGTCTCTTTGCCTTCTCCACTAAGCTAGGCTGTGTGGGAGGAACTGTTATTTTCTTGTTTATTTTTGTAATTCCAGTGCCCAGTAGGCAGTCAGGTATTTCTTTGATTGCAACTGCTGCTGGTACAGTCTCAGAAGTCGGGCAGTTGATGTGTCCTCTGACTTTAACATGTAAGAACCTTTGGAAAAGGATCAGCTGGTACTTAGCTTCAGGCGGTTTTTGGCTGTGTGAATATGATTCCAGTATTGCCAGAGCATATAGATTTTTCAATAATAGTTGGAAGTATGGTTTTGGAAAGTGATATCACCCAGTTTATAAGTGTTGTCAATGGAATAACATTTTATTATGAACAAAAACAAAACAAAACCAAAAAACCCTGGGCTAAACACTTGTCATATGCAGCCTATCAGTCACCAGTTTGGTATCTGTGTTAGTGTGGTAGGGCTTAGAATTGGGCTTTGTGGAGAATACTACATTTTGAGCTTTGTCTTCGTAGATGGTTCAGAGTTGAATGAGAGAATGGAAAGAGGTACTGTAGATTGAGAAATACATCAACTCAAGGGTGGTGTGTGTGTTACTTTGTGGCACAGTGAGGAAGCTGGCCTACATGATCTTTTCCGAGAAAACAGGAGTTTAGGTAAGATGATAGAGGGTAGAGGAGTTTGGATTTGTTACAGTTAATTGATGTGAAACAGTTTGGGTTTTTTTTTTTTTTTTTAAGATTTTATTTATTATTTGACAGAGAGAAACATAGCCAGAGAGGAAACACAAGCAGGGGGAGTGAGAGAGGGAGAAGTAGGCTTCCCGCTGAGCAGGGAGCCCGATGTGGGACTCGATGTGGGACTCGATGTGGGACTCGATGTGGGACTCGATGTGGGACTCGATGTGGGACTCGATGTGGGACTCGATGTGGGACTCGATGTGGGACTC
>PITA01021121.1:0-33368 GCA_004023965.1 Spilogale gracilis | reverse complement strand
GGTAATCTAGGGAGGGAAACGAAACAACAGAGACTTTGAACACAGAAACAAACTGAGGGACTTGGAGGGAGGGGGGTGGAGGGATGGGAGAGCCTGGTGGTGGGTACTGGGGACACCTAAAGCGGGGAGCACTGGGTGTGGGGAATGGGGAATGAATCTTGAAACACTGGAAAAAAAAATTTAGTAACAATAAAACAAACAAACAAACAAACAAAAAAACTGTGCACATAGGGCGCCTGGGTAGCTCAGTGGGTTAAAGCCTCTGCCTTCGGCTCAGGTCATGATCTCAGGGTCCTGGGATCGAGGCCTCGCATCTGGCTCTCTGCTCAGCGGGGCGCCTGCTTCCTCCTCTCTCTCTGCCTGCCTCTCTGCCTACTTGTGATCTCTCTCTGTGTCAAATAAATAAATAAAATCTTAAAAAAAACAAAAACTGTGCACATAGAACTAGAATCTCTGGACCTCAGAGTACAGAAATTAAATCCCGTGCCTATCAGTGGAAGACTTTCTGTACACTTGTGGCAAAGGTGTCCAATGTAAGTGAGATGCAGCTCTCCCCGCTGAGTGGCTTGCTATCTCAAGCATCGCTAAGCTTTAGACTATGGAAACCACAAAGCTGGGGTCCAAGGGAGGGTAGGTAATTTGCCCAGCCAAGGTTCCGATCACGGACTCTTAGGAGCTAGGAAGCTACTCTGGAATCACTTATGAATCCCAAATTCTGGAATTGGCTTCCCTCGGTGATGAAGATCTCAACAATCTGTAGTGACATGAGGGACACTAAGATTGTGTGTGTGGGGTTTCCCTATTTCTTTAAAGGACTCTCCTTAGTATTCTCAGATTGTATCTCTATACCTTTTTTAGTACTGAAATGTGTTTTCTTTTTAAGGTGAGAGTAGAGGGTGTTGTTTAAAAAATATTCTTATTGGGCAATATGAGAGTTTTAGTCAACTTTGAGTCAACTGGTCTCATCTAAACTTTAAGAATCATTTGCTCAGGGTGCCTGGGTGGCTCAGGGGATTGAGGCCCACGTTGGGCTCTCTGCTCAGCAGGGAGCCTGTTTCCTCCACTCTCTCTGCCCATACTTGTGATCTCTCTCTGTGTCAAATAAATAAATAAAATCCTAAAAAAAAAAAAGAAAAAGAAAAAAAAAGAATCATTTGCTTAGATCCAACCCCTTCCTCGGGTCCAAAAGAAAACTGAGGTCCTACAAGTGCAAAGGACTTCTCCAAGGTCATGGGGCAGGTAAGTAACCTCTGTCCTGCTGGGCCTGTTTTCCTCATGTTCCCCATTGTAGGGATTCTGTGCAACAGGGCCCGTGGCTCGTGGGAAGAACTCTGCACGGTCCCTGGAAGTGCCATGGCTTCCTTCCATCAAATCTACCCCTCTCTCTTTGGGTAAGGTCCTGGAGCCCAGTCTTTCCTTCTAACCCACTGCTATGGGCTCTGGCTCCCCGCCCTTTGCTTCTTTGCAATGTTCCCCTTGCCTCCCCTTACAAAGAGGACGGCAGCCTGGCACTCCCCTTCATGATTGGCTGAGAGCTGGCCTCCTCCACAAAGTCACCCCTGAGAAGGAGAAACGAAACTCGAACTCGGCGGTGCTCCCAGATCCGACCTGCATTAGATGTGCTTTGTGCCATGCTCACTGGCTCATAAATTCTGTATTTATCTGGCTTAGCTTTGTGCTCACCTGATCTAAATTAAACTTCCTGAGGGGGAAAAGAAAGGTTTCTTCTCTTTGTTCTAACTCTCCACCCCCTTGGGCCTATTATCTCTAACAATGCAGTGCACTCTGTTCCAAGTTCCATAAAGGTCAGATGGATTGAAGAATATGGCAGACGGGAAAAGGGAGGCCCAGAGTGAATGGTGGAGGAAAGGATGCTTGAAGCAAAGCTTGGGATGAAAGAGGAAACCCCAGTCCTAGCAACCCCTAGAGCTTAAAGAGTCCTCATAGCAGTCCCAGGATAGGGTTGCATTGGGAAGGAGCTCTGTTCTGACACTTCTGAAAAGGAAGGAGGGAGTCTGAAGCCCCCAGAAGTCAGAGAAAGGCCGTTGGGGGGTGGGGGAGGCTCCTTCATATTCTGGAACCTGCCCAGCTTTCTCTTTCTGGCTAGGCTACGGAACTGGGGAGTGGATTCATCCAGCTCTCCCGCTCCTAAGCAAAAACAATGACCCTGTTCCTCCCCCCTGGCATTATTCTGTTTGGGGGAACCAAAGCCAGTTTTGTGTTTACCAAAAGGAGGGTGGGGCTCAGACTACAACAGAAGTTACATTTTGCCTTGGGGCAAAAAAACAAAAGTAAAAAAGAAGAGCACAGAGCCTTCCCCACTCTGAGGCCTCCTTTCCCGCTAGCTTAAAGGGCTCTCAGCCCAGTCTGCAGATCAATGAGGACTGAATAGATCATTCAGCTTGAAATGGGGCCCATTCAGTCTTTTGTGTTGCGGCCAGAGGTACCGCCCTTCTCTCCCACAGATTCTGCTAGAAGTGGGCCCATACTGTCTTCTAGAATACAAGTGTTCAAAGAAGGAGAGAAGAGCACCACGCACAAGGAAGGGTCAGTTATATTAGTAGAGAATTTTATCGTGGAGGAGCTTAGGAGCAGTGACCTGGTCAGAAGTCAGGGCTAGAAGCCTGGTAACTTTACCTAAGGCTGAGAAAGTATCCATTGTCCAAATTAAATATGGAGGAAATGCCCCAACCCCAACACCTCCCGGGCCGCCCCTTAAGTCCTGGTCAGGACAACTTGTTTATCCTGGGTTTTGTACCAAAGAACGGTAGTTTGGATTTACAGAAATAAAAACCCCAAAACCAAATTTTTTACATTCCAATGCCCATTAGGTAACAAGAGCTGATGGATTTTGGAATCAGGCAGGCGTTGGCTCAGATACTGAGGTTAGGGAATTTGGTCGAGGTCACTGCTATAATTTAGCTTCGTAAGCTTGGACAGTTGCCTGGCCTCTTTGAGACTCAGCTTCCACATCTGTGGAGTGGAGATGAAGAATGATGTTACAGCTGGAGCTAATGCAAAGCATTACATAACATTGAGGCCTGTGAAAGACTCGGTGCCTACTAGGTTCTCAAAATTGCTTGCTCCCTCCTGCTTTCTGCTATCTACCGGGCTGTAATCAGACTTCTGAAAGGGGCACCTAAAGAAGTAGTTAATTCTCTCATTTCAAAGGCTGTGTACTCCCTGTCGCTGTGTCCTGTCCTCGGGGAGCTGAGCGAGTGCTATCGTGTCCTTACAACTCAATCGTCCAGCCACTAATCTGTTTAGAGGCAGCTTGACATTGGGGAAAGAGAATCACTACCCAGGAAGCAGGCTCTGATCCTGGCCTCCTACTTACTAGTCACCTGGTCTCAGAGGTGTCACTGACTAGATAGGAAGGACCCTTCAGTGTTGTGTCCTCCAAGCACACCTTGGAAGCGTGACCCTCACTCCCTTAACTGACCCCCCCCTCCAGTGTTGGCAGGTCTGGTTTCTTCTGAAGCCTCTCCCCTTGGTTTGCAGATAACCGTCTTCTTGCCGTGTCCTCATGTGATCATCTGTCCATCTGTGTCGCTTTTGTCCTAATCTCTTCTTACAAGGACATGAATCAGATCAGATGAGGGCCTACTCTATAGAGTTCATTTTAACTTAATTACCTCCTTAAAGACTTACCTCTCAATATGGTTGTATTCTGAGGTATTGGGAGTTAAGGCTTCAAACTATGAGTTTTGGGGGAATACAATTCAGGCCATAACACTCACTGATGTATTGTTAGCAATTTTATTTGTTGTGATACTATTCAGATATGGTATTTGTGTGCTTTGGGGGAGAGTGGTGGAAGCCTATGCATATGAGAAATGAGATACAGCAGGCCCTTTTTAATAAGTATATATATTGGAACAAGTAATACATTCACATGTTTCAAAATCCAAAGTCATAGGAGACAAAACATGAATGCATGATAAACATAAGATGTTCTTGATGTCACCAGTACCAGAGAAATGTAGATTAAAATCATAATATCATAACATTTTGTACCCACTAGATCAGCAAAAAAACTCAGCCTATTAATATCAAGTATTGGGGAGAAGGCAGAGAAAATCCCTTCATGCAGCTGGTGGGAATGTAAATTTGTATGACTACTTTGGAAACCATTTGGCAAATGAGGTCATTGAGCTGAAGGCGTATCTACCCACTGACCCCCCAGTACCACTGTGGGGCTCAAAACCTCGGGAACCTTTCACCTGTGCACCAAGAGGCAGGCCTAAGATGGTTTGTAGCGCAAAAAATGGGAAATGAGCTGATGTCTAACGCCAGGAAAATAGATAAATAAGGTGCATATATTCACTCCATGGATTGCTAGGTAACAATGAAAATGAATTAATGTTGTAAGCATTAGCATGGATAAAATTTGACCGTGGTGAGAGAAATTAGCTAGTTACAGAAAAATACATACAGTGTGACAGGATTTTATAAAATTCTAAACAAGTAAAATGAAATAGTGTATTAGTTTGGGATACGTGCGTTTGTGACAGTATCTACAAGCCAACTGGACTGAGGTGAGAAGATGGAGGCTACCCCCACGGACTCAGGGAGGAGTGCAGGAAGTCTCCACACTGTTGGTAATGTTCCATTTCCTATGATGGGTGGTGGATCCACAGGGCAGAAATATTTATTATTCTATCACAGTAGATACATTGATTTCAGGTATTTTTGTGCATATGAAATAATTCATTATTTAAAAAGTTTTCAAAGTTCAAAAGGTAGAAAAAGATCTATAATGAGAACTTTTCTGGGGCACATGGGTGGCTCAGTGGTTTAAGCCTCTGCCTTCAGCTCAGGTCATGACCTCAGGGTCCTGGGATCGAGTCCCACAGGGGCTCCCTGCCCAGTAGGGAGCCTGCTTCTCCCCCTCTCTCTCCTGCTCCCTCTGCTTGTGCTCTCTCTGTCTATCTCTGTCAAATAAATAAATAAAATCTTTAAAAAAATGAGAACCTTTCTCTGAAGCAACTAATATTTTCAGATTTTGGTGCCTTATTCAGCGATCCTATATACTTATGGAGACCATTTATATTTACATCATCCAGAGCTAAGCTACATTTGACAGCAAAACATGCATACACGCACAGGCACGGGTGTGTGTGTGTGTGTGTGTGTGTGTGTTCTACCTCCCCTCTTTTTTATATGATGGTAACATTTTTGCAAACTCCCTTTAAAGAACAGTATCAGTTAAGCATCTGACTTCAGCTCGGGTTGTGATCTCGGGGTCCTAGCGGGGAGTCTGCTTTTCCCTCTCCCTCTCTCGTGTGTGCTCTCTCTCTCTCAAATAAAGTTTTTTTTAATTAAAAAAAAAAAAACCTAACAACACTGTCATTAGATAGTAAAAGGTCAAGTTAAGTAGAAAGTCTGAGGAAGAGAAAGATGTCCTTATCTGTCCATCCAGGCATTGGAATTAAAAAAAATCAAAGACAGACTTGTCAGTCGTGAGTAAGGAGCGCGTCTGGATAGCAGAAGCTCAGCTTCGTAGCCGAGGCGGATGAGACGTGGAATTCGAACCTGTTTGAAGCACAGGGCATGGAGTCCAGTCACCTCCTGATGAATTAACAGAAAGGCAGGGGCAAGCGTTTCTCCCTCCTTGATAGTGAGAGCCCCTGGGTTATAATCGGCTCAGACAAACAATGCAGATGTGAAGAAATAAGGTGAGGGCAGGCTCGGGACCGAATGAAGGCAGGAGGCAAATACATCAAGAGTCAATAAATTATCAATGTCAAATATACGTCAAGCGCATGCCTGGAGTTAGGGCGGACTGGCACATGGGGTGGCGGGGGCTGGAGGGGAAAGTATTCCTTCCCAGAAGCCGGGAGAGGAGGCAGAAGCTTGGCCGAGCGGCTGGGAGAGGCCCACGAGGCCGAGTGCCCACTGGGGTGGAAGGTGGGTGAGGCACACCCCGGGAAGGACTCGGTTCAGACAGGGCCGACCCACAGAAGCTGCCAGTAGCTTAGCTGATCTGGGAAGACTTCCCAGAGGAGAGGCTTTCAGGAGCAGCTTGAATGAGGAGAGAAACAGGTTGGTGAACAGATTGAGGGCGGGAGTTTCAGGCATACCGCCGATCCACATTGGCCAGACTCCAGAGGAACACTTGATTATCATCTTTTCTGTTGTGTCTTTCACTCTTTTGTATTTCCTTAAAGATCCCAGAATCTGGCACGGCTGTTTGGTTATATGAGAAGCTGTCAAGAGTGGGTGTGCACTAAAATGCAAATAAAGTCTGCAGGGACCAGTTCTTGGTCCTGGAGGCGGAATGTCACCCGGATGATCGGCCCCGGCAGAAGCCCGTGGTGTGGCACAGTGTGCGAGGCCTGCGTGGGGGTCAGGAGCCCAGGGCTGCCGTCCCACGCTGACTCCGGCTTGTGCCGAGGCTCTGGGAGGTCGCAGGATAGCGCGCTCCAGCTTCGCTCAAGGACAAGAAGGGTATGTTGGACTAAATGAGCTGTAAGACGTTTCCCAATCCAAGCCACGCAGGAACTGACAGCCAGAAAAAGCCAAGTTTCCCAGCTCAGCGGAACTGAGTATCTCAACAGTCTTAAAGCTTCAAGTGTAAACATCATTTGTAATAGTCAGGCCTGCCATGCGCTTGACGCAGGGCCTTCCCATGTATCATTTTCTCTGCGCCTCAGAATGACCCGCGAGGCAGGGAGGGCAGGTATGCAATCAGTCCTGTTTTACACCTGGGGACATTGAGAGCAGGCTCACCCCTTCGAGGTCCCAGAGCTAGAGGCTGGTGGCACTGGCTCCCCTCCACCACCCCCCCACCCCCCATCCCCCTCCTTGAACCTGATGTTCAGAGCGTGCCCCATACCGACGCTGGGACCAGGGCCAGAGGCCCTGATGCCGGGCTCACTCTCCCAGCGTCCACTTTAAGGTCACGCTGGGCCACGTCCAATACCACCAAGTGCCACCAGTGACAGTATGTCTGCTTCACCTGGCACGGCCCCCTACTTCCATAAGGACGTGCCCTGAGCACCCAGCCCGCAGAGGACCCATCCTTTGGGCTCCTGAGGCAGAGGCAGCCTCTGGGCTCCAGCGCGAGGGGAGTTTCCTTGCATTTCTCTCAGCCTGGCTTCCTGTCTAGACATCTCGAATGGTCCACTGGATTTAGCATGCCGAGTCTGCCTGCCAGCTCTCTCAAACCCACACGGTTCAGTGCCTAGTGCCTGCCTCCCCCTCAGCAGGGCTGGGTCCCAGCAGGAGCGGCTGGAACCAAAGACCCAGGCTAAGAAATTACATAATGAAGGCATCCGGGGGAGGATAAAGAAGACAACACCCTTAGATGCAGCTCAACATCTTAGAATTCTGTCCTTTTCAGAGCTCACACAGGCACCCTCCCTCTTTCCCGCTCACCTGATGATGGGTTGTCAAGGCAACTTCTCCCAGGTCCCAGCATTCACAGGCCCAGCCCTCTTCATGGCCGCCGAAGCTGGCTGTGGAAAAGAAGGCTGTCCCTCAGAGTGGAGCTGTGAACAGAGAGAAGTCCTCTGGAATATTCAGTCCCAAGCCAAGACTCTGTCCCTCTCAGACCCATCCTTGCTGAAGGTCGCCCCTTCCACCTGAGGGGACACTGAGAGCAACATTAGCCCCAGTTGGTTTCCGAACAGCCCCTGGGCTCCCCCAAAGCATGGCTCTACTGCCTTCCCTATCTCCTCAGTTGCCCTTGACATAGCGTCTTCAGAATGGAGGGGAGTGGAGGTGTCTCCCAGTCGTGCTTTCCCAGGGGAAAGAGGAGGTTTCAGCTCTGTGGGCTCTTGTCATTCAGTGACTTGAAATCAGGTAGAGAAAAACATCAGATAAAGCCTGATTGGGGGACTTTCTACGAAATATCGGATCAGCCCTCCTCAGACCCGCTAAGGTCATCGAAAAAGGAGTAAAGTCTGAGCAACTGTCACAACCAAGAGGAGCTTAAACAGACGTTAATATGTCCAGTCGCCATGGGATAGGACAGGATGTTCACTGGACTGGAGCCTATCATTAAAGCTAATAAGATCTAAGATGGGCAGAGTGCTCTTATGGTTTCAGAGCACAATTTTTTTAAATTAAAATTTTCTTTTAGAACATTTTTGGATTTACAGGAAAAAAAGAAAAGATAGGACAGAGTTTCCACATACCTGCACACGGTTTCCCCTATTAGTAACATCTTTCATTAGTGTAGTCTGTTTGTGAACATTAATGAGCCAATGTTGCCACATTATTATTAACAAAAGTCCAGACTTTATTCGGATTTCCCCAAAGTCTTTTTTCCGGTCCATGAGCTCATCCAGGATCCCATGTTGCCTTTCGTTGTGGTGTCTCGGTAGCTTCTTCTTGGCTGAGGCAGTTTTCTCAGAATTTCCTTGCTCTTTGATGCCCTTGGCAGCTTGAGGAATATTGGTCAGGAATTTTGTAGAAGGTCCCATTACTTCGCCTGATGTTTCTCTTAGGATAAGACTGAAGTAGGGATTTGGGGAGGAAGACTTTCACAGAAGAAAGCGCTATTTTCGGCCCATCACACCAAGGGTACATCCTGTGGGCATGACTTCTCATCGTTGATGTTGACCTTGATGTTGACCTTGAGCTCTTGACCGAGGCAGTGCTTGTCAGGATTCCCTGCTGTCAAGTTCCTCCGAGGCACAGTTTTTAATGTGTGATTTCCTTTGATCTAATCTAATCAACCTTTAGGACTTTCTAGAGCCACTTCCTATCTCTAGGCTCTGGCTGCAAAAAGAAGACGTGGAACAACTCTGAGGTCTTAGGTCTAGGATCTAGAACTGCACCTGATGACTACCCTCTGACCTACATAGCAGAGGTGCCCAGGGTAGCATTCTAATCTTTTGTGGAAAGGCTACCTTCCCACAGCTGGGAGCAGGCTGGATGTGGCTCCTACATTTCCAAGACTGAAGAAGCATTCTAGATGCTCCATGATCAGTGAGCTAGCAAACAATTAGATGTTGAAAGAATGAAAAAGGTAGTAAAGTTATGGAAAACTAACTAATGCATAGTTACTAATGCAAATGCATTCATACTAAAGCATAATTCTGTAGTAGACACAATAGGCACAGAGAAATGTAAGATGAAAACAAAATTTTGTGTGAGAGACAAGATTTAAGTTGGGGAATGGGGAAAGAACGCATTCTGTTGGCCCTTGGACACCACTTCCTCTATGAAGCCTTTGTGACTGTCTCATCTGGATATGCTCATCTCCTCCTCTGAACCCTTATCTCGTATTAAGAAATGGCATTAGTGTTGTTAACGTTACAAATGTAGCTCTTAGTTTATATGATAGGCCTGGTGCATAGGGATTCTGCTCTTACATCAGGGACTTACCATCAAGACTCACTCAAAGTGTGCTGAATTGGTCTGGGACCACAAGAAATTGAAGTCTCGTAGGCAACACAGGCGGGCTCTGAGAAGGGAGTGATCTCAGGAAGCTTTTTAGAGGAGACAACTCTGGAAAGAGGACATACGGAGGCCTTTCTCCTTCTTAGATGAGGCAAGACTCTCCATCTCAGTGCAACCCAGAGGCCAGACCCTTACCACTCAGTTTTTCCAGGCTGGATCCTCACCCCACACCTTCCATCATCTTACCCTTAAATCTGAGCTCTCAACAGCCTCTCCACCCGCCATGTTCTTTCCGCCCCTTCCCTGGTCGCTCCAGGGCGCAGTGACCCCCCCTCTTGGACTGTCCACACTAACATTCTGGCTTGAAAGCCGTGTTTAGCATACCCCACAGTGCAGGGCAGCGAACTGTGAGCTGGCCTGGCATCTCCTCCTGTCAAAGCCACGCTGGTCTCCCGGGGTCCCCGGCCCAGCCCTGGCACAGAGGAGAGGTGGTCAAAGTGGCTTTTTGGCTTCACAGTCCTTGGAGGCCGAGAGCTCTCCTTCCCACCTGGCAGTTTATCGTATTTCCAATGCCCGGTTGCTTCTTCCTGTTTGGTTTCTTGTGCCTCATTACCCTCCGCCCTTCCATTGGTGGGAAGACGGTATGGGAGGAAACATGACTCCCATTTCTCCCATCATTGCCCCCAAGGAGCCTGGGAACTTGTCTACGGGAGCTTTAGGCACACCCACAGATTCTGTTTCCTAGCGATTCTGACAAGTTGCATCCCCAAGCCTTTCATAAATGAAAAAAAGTTCTCTTCTGGGGCTTCGGAAGTAATACTGGATTGTGGCTGTGTGTGCGTGCATGGCTGCGTGTGAGGGAGCGTGTGTGCGCGTGTGTACAAGCATGTGCTAACCGTGGGAGCGTGGATGTGTAGGGGGTGAGCGTGCGTGTTGCGGGGTGCGTGCATTTCTGTGGGTGCGAGTGGGTGGGGGTAAAGGAGGGTGCGATCAGGGACAGGGAGAAGTGCGGTGTGCTGTGTGTGTCTTGTACGTATGTGAGTGAGAGTGTGTGTTGTGTGTGTGTGTATGTTAGTGTGGGGCTATAGCTGGGCTGGACGGGCCCGGGCACACGGCTGAGTAGGTAAGGGAGGCAAAGCTCTCCAGACTAATGCTGTGGGAAGACTCAGGACCTCACTTGCCTCCATGGGGAAAAGGGGACTCTGACCCTTCTTGACTAAAGTTCGGGCCCCTGGGCAAGGCAAGGCCTTCACTCCCTCTTTTGCTCCCAGCGTAAGCCTCTCCCGTGAATCACCTGTGCTCCTGGGGTCACTGGGGCATCTTTAAAGAGGTCAGCCCCTTCCTTCCTAGCCTGGCCTGCCCTCTTCTAGCAGGAGCAGGACAACCTCGTAGGATGCCAGGAAGTGGCTTCCCCATCCAGCCAGGCCACGTTCCAAACCTTCGGCGTCCCCGGGCCCCCCAGCGAGGGAGATGAATTTGGCATCAGACCCCGGATGACAAGAAACTGCTGACACAGGCCCGAGATTGTGCAGGCCTCTGCTGGGGTGATGGATGATGAGTTTCCAAGCGAAATCTAATAGAAAGTCCATGCATAATACATCTTTATGGGAGCACATTCCAATTTGCATCCTATTAGCCGCTAAAGTCTCAGAGGCCCAGCAATGCAGCCCAAGCCTTCTCTGGGAAAGAACCCAGAGCAGGGGGTGCCGATGCCAGCAGAGGGGAGACCCCACTGGGGGCACAGCGGGTACAATAGGACTTGAAGTTCCCGGAGGCCTGTGCTCTCCACGCGTCTCTGCTGCCGTCCCCCCAGCCTGACTTGGGGAATCTCTGCATACTTTTTATGAACAACATCAAAAGACAGCCCATCGTCCTGGCACAGCCATAATTTATATTCACTGCCAGGCTGGCAGTCAAGGATGTGGAAGAAAAGTAAGGTATGCCCCAGTTTCCGAAGAGGTAAAGGAGGCTTGAAGGAGAGCAGGGTCCCTCCTGGCCACGTCTAGGGACCGTAGGAGCACCGAGAGAAGCAGATCCTGGCCCGTGAGCCCAGAAATCTGTCTTCTGGGGGCAACTGGGTGGCTCAGTAGTTAAGTGTCTGCCTTTGGCTCAGTTCGTGATACTGGGGTCCTGGGATCGAGCCCTGTATTGGACTCCCTGCTCTGCGGGAGGACTGTTTCTCCCTCTGCCACTCCCCGCTGCTTGTGTTCCCTCTCTCACTGTCTCTCTCTCTCTCTGTCAAATAAATAAATAGAATCTTTAGGGAAAAAAAGAAAGAAATCTGTCTTCTGATTCTGCCACCTTCTCTCAGGAGTTGGACTGAGGCTTCTTCTGAAGGCTCGGGTGGGGAACAGATGAGGCACAAGGTAGTGGAGTCCAAAAGGTGGGGGCTTCATCTGAGAATGCAGTTTGGTTTTCCTTTTGGGGCAGAGGAGGGGGTCAGTGCAGTTAAGCGGGAGCTCTTGATATTTTAAGAGCAGATAAGAATTTTGGAAAAACCAGGACTAGAGCCAGGCTTGGAGATGGGTAGAGTGAAATCTGGCCCGGGAGAGGAAGGCCCAAGCTCTGGGGCCATACAGCAGAGTGGCTAATTCTTCCTGACAGTCGCTGGGGACTCCCCAGACCCCACTAAATACAGCAGAGGCCTAGGATACAGGCCCCACCCACCGGCCTCCATAGAGGTCGTACCTGGTTCTTCAGTGCAGCAGGCATGTGCTGTGGGCAGGCTCTCTGCGCCCTAGGACAGAGTCTTGCCGTGAGCATTGCCCAGTTCTACTGGGGCCTCTGCTTGGCTGGCTGGTGGCCTTTTGTCTTTCTGCTCTCCAGCTCCCTGCTGCCCTGACCTGAGGCCTTGGCAATTCTGTGGGGCCTTCCCTCCCCGTGGCCAGATCGACTGATACTCCAGAGGCCCACGCTCCTAAATTACTCCGAGTAGCTCAACGGGAGGCACAGGGCTGTGATGAGGTAGGTCAGCGCCTGGGCCAAGGTCATCCTGGAGGGGTGTGTGCCCCACTGGGGTTGTGGCAGGGCAGGGGACGGGGTGATAGGGAGGGTCTATCTATGACTCCTAGAGCCATATAGATCTCTCTCTCAGACACTGAGTGAGGTGGACATGTGGCCATTGTCTAGCAACTTAGGGTCCCAAGCATTTCTGGTTTTCCCTCTCAGTTATTGCTGTGAATCAGGGGAAAGAATGTAAAGTATTGAAGAATATCACTTAGGTAATGCACCCTGACCTGTAGGTACGTGTCCATGAAGGGGTGAATGTCCCAGTGTAGCTACAGTGATGGTCCAGGTCACAGAGACAGGCCTGGACGGCGCTGGAAGGCCCAGTTGGGTTTAGTTTTCTCTCCTGTGGAATGCCACTTCCTCTAGTCCCATAGCTTTCTTGGGAATAGTAAAAAGGGAGAAAGAAAATAGAAATAAAGGGATAGAAACAGAAGTATAATGTGATAAAGAGACTCAGTAGTGCTTTAAAAGCAGGATATCTACGGTAGAATAGCATAACATCATTGTGTTTATATAACCCATTAGGCCAGCCTCTTCTGTATTAGCCAAGAACATGAAAACGATCTGTTGTTGGGACAGGAGTGTCACACTGATACGGCAATCGTCTGGACCCACTGCTTTTAGAAGCAATGCCAAAGCACGTTAGGGCCCGATACCCAAAGGACAGGCAGTGAGTGTCTGGGTAGGTCTTCGGTTTCCAGAGGGTAGCAGATTTTACCGCACGAGTTTCTCAGCTTCCGTAGCCGCGTGGGAGCCATTCTGCCAGGGACACACAATGTTTTATTTTTCTCAATAGGTTTTGTGATGTTTCCACCAAGACCTTGGTGCTTCTGTCAATAACTTCCACAGTCATTATTCGTTTTCTCCAACAGACGGACTGCTCCGTTGGACAGGATTTGTTGATGTGCTGTTAGAGCTCAGTCCCAGCACATTTTGCGGTGATTCTTTTCCAAAGCCTCTTCAGTGCGTGCTATCCGATTGCACTGTGCGTTTATCAGCCCCCATACAAGGGCCGACTGCCGTTGTGTGATCATTCTATGCCTGTCGTGTGATCTGCGGCACACACAGGGCGCGTGCCCTCCGAGGACACCTTCCAACATTTCCTCAGCTTGCTTCCTTGTTAGGGAGCAAGTTTTCTATTCTCATGTGCCTGTCGTAACATTTAGAGGTAAATGCATGATCCTGGATCAACTAAAGAGAATTTCAATCCAGACCAAACAGCTTTATTTGCTTTATTTTGGTCACAAGTCAGACATTGCTTTATCCATATGCTTTTTAAAAACGATTTGGGGCACCTGGGTGGCTTAGTCTGCCTCTGGCTCAGGCCATGATCCCAGGGTCCTGGGATGGAGCCCCGCATAGGGTTCCCTGCTCGGCAGGAAGTCTGCTTCTCCCTCTCTCACTCTCCCTGCTTGTGTTCCCTCCCTCGCTGTGCTTCTCTCTGTCAAATAAATAAATAAGATCTTTAAAAAAATAAAAAAGATTTGGGGTGCCTGGGTGGCTCAGTCATTAAGCGACTGCCTTTGGCTCAGGTCATGATCCCAGAGTCCTGGAATTGAGCCCCGCATCGGGTTCCCTGGTTGGTGGGAAGTCTGCTTCTCCCTTTCTCACACCTCCTGCTTGTGTTGCCACTCTTGCCATCTCTCTCTCGATCAAATAAATAAATAAATAAATAAATAGTTTAAAGATTTAGCACGAGTAAGAAGGGTAGAGGGAGAGGGAGGGAATCTCAAGCAGGTTCCATCTGAGCACGGAGCCTGACATGGGGCTCGATCCCACGATCATGACCCGAGCTGAAACCAAGAGTGGGACACTTAACTGACTGTACCACCCAGGGGTCCCGGTCCATATGATTTATGTCTAGGCTGCTTCAACAGGTACCTGAAAGTCGTTAGTTGTCCTATTTATGTCTGCTAGAGTCCTCTTCTCCTCCCCCATCTTTTATCGTAGTAAAATGCATATGACCTAGAATTTACCATCTTAACTATTTGTGAGTGTATACAGATCAGTGGGCATTAAATACGATTGTAATGTTGTGCGACTGTCGCCACCATCCATCTCCAGGCCTCTTTTCAGCTAGGAAGACTGAAACTCTAAACCCATTAAACAGTGACTCTCCGTGTAACTGTTCCCAGCCTCTGGCAAGCACATTTCACTTTCTGTCTCTGTGATTTTGACGATTCTATGTACTTCCTCTCAGTGGAATCATGCAGTATTTGTTTTTTTTTTTTGTGGCTGGCTTCTTTCACTTAGCATAATGTCCTCAAAGTTCATCCACGTTGCCTCCCATGTGAGAATTTCCTCTTTAGAAAACGGGTTTTTTTCCTAACTGATTTGGCTTTGCAGTTTTCAGGTTTTCATGCAAAACTGCCATGATTCTCGCAGACCAATGTGGTTGCTATGATACTCACTGAAGACTCGTCTCGTTCTGCGATCGTGAAGCGGTTATCTATTGTCAGTGTGAATTACTTCCTTTCCACCTGAGAAACAGGGAGGTTTTCAATCCGAGCGTTTCCACAGTTACTCATTAACACTGGGATGTTCTGCACCATGTCTGCTTCGGACTGTTTTCTAACCATGAATATACTGAACAGACGCGTGAGCAGCGACGGTTGCCCCAATCTCATTGCTTGTGTTGAGGGAAGTTCTGAGTTTTGTTTTTCCATGGGAACTAGAAGCTTCCATCGGCTTTACTTTCTTATTTATCTAGATGGTACTCTTGCACACAGGCAGCAAGCCAAGTACCAGGGATACAAGGGAAATAAAGGCCCAGCCGCTCTCTACACATCTGCTGGGAGAGATAGACAACACAGGGGTCAGATGCCGTACCTGACTATCATATCACTCCCTCTTACACGACTTTGGAGACTTAACTACCCTGCTACAGGGCCCCGGAAAGTTGCAAGTCCTTTTGTGCAGGGGCTAAATCTTCACCTTCCCCCCAATAAACCCTTTCTGTTGATTATGATGGGTGTTTTAAAATTTCTCCTTGTACTGAATTTTCAGCTGTCTACATAAATGGTTCTCTTTGGAATGAGTGTGTGTGTGTTTGAAGTGGGGGGACATCCAATTGGGACGAGGCTGTGTCATTTGAAAAAGCTTTTCTCTGTTATTGTATGCTTCATGTTTATGAAGTTAAAGAAAAGAAGTACTTTCAGAGTACAAGTCAGAGAAGGCACCCCGTCTTCTGGAAGAGGTGGGGAGCTATAGATTCGGCATCAGCAGTTCTCAGGGGGCAGGAGGAGCACCTGGTCTTTATCACTAGATGTTCTCTGGTTCGCTTCCATTTCTTCTTGGCATAGTGTGTCTGCACCTTGGGGCCTGGGGACCTGGCCGACCGGTCAGGTGTACCTACTGGATTTGGAAACAGACCGTCCTCCGGCAGACTGGCGAGAGCCGGGCAGGCTTGTGCTGTCTTGTCAGACTTTTCAAAGTAGAGCCTTTTCCAGCACCCTCTCTTTGAAGATGGGGGAAGCCACACAGAGGACGGATGCCTAGTTCCCTTAGCCCTTGAAGGCAGACGCAGTTTGATTTAGGGAATACGAAATAGCCAGGAAAAAAAAAGAAAAGAAAAGAAAACCCAAAACACAACTTGAATACAGAAAGGATTCCTTTGGAGAGGAGGGGCAGGAGGGGAATTGCAACCTTATCCCCTGGGACCCTGGCTCAGGACCAAGCCTCCAGGTTCAGTGAACCCGTTAGTAACATGAACTTGGTTGCTGTATTTCTAGGTCCAAGCTCATGCATTATTTACCTGGCGTAAGTGAACCTGCTTTTCCCACTGTTGCTGGGGAAACCACTTTGATTTCGCGAGTTCTGTCTTACTCTCCAACTAAAATACTGCAGAGTGGGAGGGAGAGAGAACAGGCTCAGGGTGTGGATGGATGAAGGTGAGTCCCTGCTTCCCTCCGGGGAGAGCCCAGGGGTGAGTGCAGAACCAGGGAGTCCCACATGCTCCCAAGACCCCTTTCCCCCAGAATGCCCCTCTCTCTTTTAAATGCCTTCCAGGAAGAGGTGGAATAAGTAGCAAATCCCAAAGAGCCAAGAGTGCCTCTTCAGAGGCCCTGGTGAAGGCCACTTGTTGGTTTCACATTGAGGGCTTTCAGAGATACACATCAGTTTGTGCAGGGGTGAGGCGAGAGGGAGGGAATCAAGTTTCCCCAGAGGCTGTTTCCCAGGTGAATCAGCCTTGGGAAGCCAACTCCATAAACACACATCAAGTGGTCCTCTCCCCTTCCAGAGTCCTTCAGTTCATATTCCACGAGTGACTCTCCCGGGACAGACGGAAGGAGCTTGGGCTGAGGGGTGGGGACCCTGGGTTTTAATCTTGGTGACTTTATAGATACTGTGAATGGAAGCCAGTTATGTAATCTTTCTGATTCTCCATCCCCCATAGGTGGAAGGTGGGTACTACTAACTGCCATGCAAGGGACTTGTGCAGACTGTCCAGGCAGTGGCTGGGAACCAGACACCAGTCCCAGGCCCTGGGACACGAGGGGGGCACCGCCCCCAGGCCACTGCAGTTTTCCCTTTTCTGGCCAGCTCGATGTAGACGTCAGGCCTGGCTCCCTTCCTCCTCTTTCCTGCGTATTGATTTTTCCTTTCCTCTCTTTGTTCTATTTGTGGCTTCTCTGCCCCCTCACAATTGCATTATATCTTCAGAAGTCACCAGATGAGGAGGTCTGTTTGTGTGCATCAGTGGCTCAGGCCCCCTCCACGGCAGCCAGCCTGTGTTACAGTCCTGCTCCCTGACAGTGGCACTGTGGATGGCCTGTCTTGTTCCTCCCAGGTCCTCTCTCCACTTTTACTGGGAGGAAGCTGCTCTTTGTCAGGTGAGTGTGGGGGTGTCTGCTTCGAGGACGCAGACCCCAGGTAGGTCAAGAATATACTTACCTGTGCATTTACAAATATTTAGACAACAGCCATAAATTGGTGAACTTGGCTTTTTGGTAAACTACAACGAGACTATATGTTAAAAAACAAACAGACCCCAATTTCTAGGTATCACTAACTTAACTATTTTTAGTTAATCTTTCTAGACTTTTTCAAGTTTATGTTTAAGTCTGTATTTAGTTGCTACTGAGATTAGAATAGAGGTGTTAATTACCTCCTTAACATTTCTGTTTTTGCATCAGGTGCTAAATGTCCCCGAGCGACTTGGTTTCTCTCTGCTTAAGCCAGTTCACCTGCTCCAGGCTTCTGTGCTTTCTTCTTTCTTTTTCTGAAATGGCCAGGAAATCTACATGTGTCACTGCGCCAACCCCCAGTTCTTGTAACTTCATCCATCCAGAACTGTTCCCACGGGGTCCCAAACTGGCCTCTTAAGGAGATTTCTCCTTTCTCCCAAGCAAAATGACAAGTCAACGCAGAAAACACAGGCCACCTCACAACCTCTTCTGGCCGCAGGTGCTCTTCGGAGAGAAGTAAGAAAGGATTCCTTCCTGAGGAAGAGGCAGGCCTAAAGAAGAACAGAGGGAAGAATGTTCTAGGCCAGTGGCTCTCAACCTTTGGAATGTATCAGCATGCAGATTGCTGGGCTCACCCCCAGAGTTTCTGATTCAAGAGGGATGTGGTGGGCCTGGGGAAGGTGCCTTCCCAACAAGTTCCCAGAAGATGCTGGTGCTTCTAAGTAGAAACCACTGTTGCAGGCAGAAAAGCCAGACAGCGAAGGCTTTGAGGCAAGAAAGAACTTGATGGCTTCAACGACTGGAAAGGAATCTGGCACGGCTGGAGGGTAAAGGACAAGGGACTGGAGAGACTGGCAGGGGCCACTACAGGCAGTGAGGACACACACACACACACACACACACACACACACACACACACAAGATTTTGAAGTGAGGTGTGTGGGGAGACTTGACAACTTGATTTGCTTCTCTTACTGTACTGTAAGCTCTGTGTCTTTCATCTCTAGAACCTTCTACAGCACCAGGAAGAGAGTAGATAATGGATAAATTTTATTATGTACTAGACACTGTACTAAGCTCTTTATAGGTACTATATATCTCATTGAATTCTCTTAATGACCGTGTGAAGCCATAGTTCTAATGAACTGTTACAATCCCATTCGACAGATGAGGAAGACTGAGGCATAAGAGAAGTTATGTAACTTGTCCAGGGCTATAACATAGATATAACTAGGAAATAACAGACTGGTATGTGAATCTAGGCAGCACAATGCAGGAGCTGAGTCCTTTGCCTCCATATTGCCATCCTTATAATGAGAAAACAACGCTGAGAAATAGCTAGATCAGACATCATTGCTATTGCCATTTTAGAGACGGGGAAACTGAGGCTCAGCCTGGCTATTGGTTCAGGTGGAAGAAGAGTATTGACCTAGATCTCTGGATCCCAGCTCTCAAGGTCTTGTCACAAAACCAGTGGCTAATAAAGCACAAACCCTCACGCGGCAGAGCCCCCCATGGGCCCAGTGCTGAACTAAGGCGGACAAAGATGTTTACCAGGAAAGAGAAGGCCCTCCTGGCAGGTGTGAGGGCAATACTGGTACCCCGCAAAGATGGGACTGATTGCTTTATTCTTGCGATGGATGTCTTGTCAGCTGCCTCCCTCCCTCCTGCCCTGGGCTGGGCCGGGGCAGCAGCTGGGCTCCTGGGCCTCGGGTGCCAACAGGGCCAGACATTCAAAACGCTACAGTCGGGTTTTGCAGCCATAGAGAAAGATACAGTCCTTCTCTCTGGGGAGGAAAATTGATACTATAAACACTTTGGGCTTTATCTTTGATCAGGTGGGTCATAGAGCTGCTTTTCTGTCCAGGTAGAGTTACCAGGAGAGGGCTGACCCAGGGCTCTGGAAAGCTGCGCCCTGCTGAACAGATGGTGTGGATGGGGGTGGGGGTGGGAGGCAGGAGACGCACAACTAGGTGGGGTCTGAGAAGGGAACCCAACGATTACCCCCAAATCTGGAACCCAGAGACTAAAATCCAGGCCTCAGGGAAATTCCCAGGTTTAAAATGAATTCCTGGGAGTTGTAATATACAACTTTATATATTAGCTTTCACTCTTTGGCTTTAAAAACAGTTCCTTTCTAGATAATAGAAAATAACAACATGCATCATTTTAAAAGCTCCAACATCCTTAAACTAAAAGTATGCAAAGGCCCTGAAGATCTGATCTCTAGGTGTGAGATGATTGGTGCAGGGTCCAGCTCTGAAGTACACTTCTATTTTCCAATTAGCTGCTCCTGATTTGGGGTCCTTTTTCGGGCAACGGATCATAGTTCTATTATTTTCAAGCTAACTTTTAATAGTGAAAGCGACTTCTCTTATTCTGCTTGTAGCACTTTCACTGCCCCCCCTTTTTTTCTTTTTGGTCTCTGGGAACTCCTATTTACCCTTCAAGACGCTATTCAAAAATACTGACATCTCCAACTCCCCATCCAACTCCCCAAATCATTAAAACCATCATTTACCCTTCTATTGTCCTCCATCCTAGAGTGCCTCATTCACAACTCCATATAATGTTTGAGAGATTATAATAAAGGATATTTTTCTGGCCAGATGGACCCACAGGACACAAGGAGAAGAGATTATTTCCTATGTATCATTGTATCCCCAACACCCAGCACTATGCCTGGCCCTTAATAAATGATCTCGAGTTAATATGGTTGAATGAAGGCTCTTATTCTTTCTGTATCCAAAGAAGAGCAAGGGGGAAGGAAAGGTGTTTAAGTACCTTTCACAGATCAACTGTCTAGGTATCATTTACATGTTATTTAATTTCATCTTTATGAGAAGTGTTTTTATTTGTTTAAATCTTAACGTAGTGACCAAGGGAAAACAATTGACTGTGGGAGATGCAAAAAAAGACAATGTCTGTTCTCTAGGAGTTTCAAATCTTATCGAGGATGGATCCCGACATACTTGCTCACACACAGCCCCCACCCACGATTATTGACAATGTAAAACACATTAACTTATAAATATAGAATACAACCCTAAATGTAATAGAAATGAAAAAATGAGAGGTTGCTGTGGGCGCGGAGTTTTCCAGGGAACCACAGACATCAGTCTCTCCCAGTGGCCTGTGTTCTCGCACGCCAGGAGACAGGGAACCCCACTGCTGGCTGGGGAACTGGGGAACTGTCCACTTATGATTTTTCAAAAAGTGCTGTAGCATCCATGATCATACTTTTATCCCCAGTCATACAGCTGATAATGGTGTGGGACCTGGGTGGCGTTCTGTCTCTGTCCCTTACTTATCAGCAGGGCTTGTGCTCACCCATATGGTATCTGTGTGTGGCTTAGAGAAAGGTGCCCCTCCCCCCAGCAAGATTTGGTTGACTTTGGCGTACTCCTGCATAGTGTAGAAGCAAGAGAAGAAGGGAGCCCTACTCTGGCTGTGCCCAGCAGGAGCTTTCCTAACACAGCAGTCCTAAGGACACAGGCATGCCCACACCCTCACTCGCTCATACTTCCTGCCTTCGACATACCGCCAATGTCAGGGCACCTATGCGCCTGGCAGCCATACCTCTTATCCACCCTCATCTTCCCACAAGTAAAGGGGTGTACCAGATTCAAGGTAGGGATGGTTAGGGAATCAGGTCACCAAGATGGAGAGCCAGCGAGAGATTTAACCTTAGGGGACACGTGAGGTATTGCGGGGCGAGAGCGTGCCAAGGGTGTATGTGCATGCCCTTTTGAGTGCACATGCCAGTGTATGGCCCTGCCTTTTAAGTAGGAGGGGACTCTCTCCTGCAGCTTTCGCTTGGGGGCTGGTTTCTCCACCTTCCCTTCACACCCCTCACGTCCCCCGGGTGAATACCTTCCTGCGACCAGATCCTTGTGCAGGGCTCCTTCTGAATAGGGTACACAGTGTCCCCTTGAACTTGAAGAAGTTCCTCAAATGTTTATTGTTTGGAAAGTTTCAATAGTGTAGTTGTACCATCATTTATTCAATCATTTCTCAGTCTATGAACATTGATGTCTTTCCTTTTTCTTTTCTTTTCTTTTTTTTTTTTTTGGCTACTTCAAACAATGCTATAGGGGCACCTGGGTGGCTCAGTCAGTTACGAGTTCAATTCTTTTTTCTTTTTTTAAGATTTTATTTATTTATTTATTTGACCAAGAGAGAGATCACAAGTAGGCAGAGAGGCAGGCAGAGAGAGAGAGGAGGAAGCAGACTCCTTGTTGAGCAGAGAGCCCTATGCGGGCCTCAATCCCAGGACCCTGAGAACATGACCTGAGCCAAAGGCAGAGGCTTTAACTCACTGAGCCACTCAGGTACCCCTGAGTCCAATTCTTGATCTCAGCTCAGGTTTTGTTTCTTTTTCCCAAAGATCTTATTTATTTATTTATTTATTTATTTATTTATTTATTTATTTAACAGAGAGAGAGAAAGAGCACAAGCAGGGGGAGCAGGCAGAGGCTGAGCAGGGAGCCCAAGGCAGGGCGTGATTCTAGGGCCCAAGATCACAACCAGAGTGGAATGTAGAGGACTTAAGCGCCTGAGCTATGCAGGTGCCCCTGTCAGTTTGCATACATATTGCTCATACACATGTTACACTTGGGCCAGAAAACTTAGTCTGTTTCACTTAATATACTTTCCTATTTACAGTATACTTATATATTTAACTTTTTTCAAAAAGATTTTATTTATTTATTTGACAGAGAGAAACACAGCAAGAGAGGGAACACAAGCAGGGGGAATGCGAGAGGGAGAAGCAGGCTTCCCACTGAGCAGGGAGCCCGATGTGGGGCTCGATCCCAGGTCTCCGGGATCATGACCTGAGCCGAAGGCACTTGCTTAACCAACTGAGCCACCCAGGCGCCCCAACTTTTTTTTTTTTTTAAGATTTATTTATTTTAGAGAGAGAGCCCAAGCAGCAGGAGGGGCAGAGGGAGAGGGATAGAATCTGAATCAGACTCCCCACTGAGCAGACTGTGGGGCTGGATCTCACAACCCTGAGACCATGACTGGAGCCAAAATCAAGAGTCGGATGCCTAATGGACCCAGCCACCGAGGCACCCCATCAGCTCAGGTTTTGATATCGGGGTCCATTGGGGCTGGAGCCTACCTAAACAACCGCACAAACAACCCATGCTAGAGTAAACATCTTTAATTTTTCATTATGCATTGGTACTCTTATATCTTATAACTTAAATTCCTTGAAGTTAGATTAAGTCAATGTGTATGTATATTTTTAATTTTCATAGCTTTCCCCAGATAATTCTCCAAAAACGTTTGAGTAATTCACATTTCTACCAGCCTTGTACATAAATGCTTATTCCCCCACTATCACCAGCACGGCAGTCTTCATCTTCCTGCTATGTTGCCCATCTAATGTGTTAAATAATTATATCTCATCATTGTTTTATATTGCATTTCTCTAATGGCAGTCAACAAGGCAAGTTGATTGTGTTTCCATACAGTAATTGTCCACTTACATTTCCTGTTTGACAAATTGCCTTTATAGCCTTTCTCTCTTTTTTTTTTTTTCCTAATCAATTGGTGGGCAGTCTTTGTATATTAGAGCTATTAATTCTTGTGTTAGAGCGGTTGTAACTATTTTGTTTCAGTCTTTTATCTTTTAATTTACTGAAGATATCTTTCACCATATTATACATTCTAATATAATCAAATCTGCTTAAAAAAATTTTTTTTTAAGTTTTAGTTAAGTAAACTCTACCCTCAACACGGGGCTCGAACTCATGACCCCAAGATCAACAATCACGTGCTCTTCACAGTGAGGCAGCCAGGTCTGCCTAGAATCTGCCTTTCCCTTGTGTCTTCTGGTACAGAGGCCTGGCTTGGGCATGTCTCCGATGCCTGGAGGTTATGGGAAGAATCAACACTTCTCATTTTAAAAATAGGTTCAAATCAAGTTCCTTCCTCCCTCGGTGCCGTGTCCGGAGGTGTGGCTGCTGCTGGGTTCTCATGCGCCCCTTGAAAGGCAGAGAGGACAAGACCCGCTGCACAGCGCTCCGGGTCCGTGGGGGGCTGGTGCGTCTAATCCCCGACGGCACCCAGCCAGGGATGCGGGCGCTGGAGGTGAGGGGGAGGGCCTTGCAGAGGGTATTAGTCTAAGTGATTGGGCGGTTGAAGTGCCCCAGGCAGCAGTGGGACTGGAACTCAGGCAGCTTCTGGGCCTTTCCCACCCCGGAAGAGGTCAGGTGACCGAGGTCGGGTCCGGGTCCAAGGCGGACTCCCTCTGTTAAAACAGGGGAAGAGCTGGAACCAGGGTCACCGCCAGAAGTGAGAGTGCGGGACTGCTGTCTTGCGGAGGTTCCGGTGGGCTCCCGCAGCCCCTATTCCAGGGAACCAATCGGAGAGCTTCAAGAGGGAAGCAGGGCAGGAAGGAAATGCTGGGGCTCCGAAGCACGGGAGGCTGGGTCGCTGTTTTCTGGCTCGGGGCAGGGGAGTGAACTCCTTAGCGGGCACTGGGAGGTCCTACTCCCTGGATCGCGCACACCTTTGGCTCCCGCCAGGTAGGTGCACACGCGTGCGCCCTCATCCATGTTCAGTTTCATCAATGAGAGGCCCGTTGTAACTATTTCTGTTCTGGTTTAAAATCCGACCTGAGACCACACACTTAACTGCATTTCACTGACATTTCCTCTTTAGTCTCTTTTAAACTGGACACTTCCTTAGCCTTTCTTTGTATTTCATGACATTGACTTTTTTTTTTTTTTAAGGAGTTCAAATTAGAACTTGACATTTTAAAGCAGTATTGGTTAGTCATGGGGTAAAATATCCTTCAATTTGGTTTTTCTGACGTTTTCTCCTGATTAGATTTAGGTCATGTATTTTGGGCAGAAAGATGCCGAGGGGATACTGTGGCCATCTCTGTCCTCTGTATCAGAAACACATGAGGGTGGTTTCTCCCAGGATATATCAGTGATGTCACCTTTGATCACTGGGGAAGGTGGTGGCTTCCAAGTTTCATCACTATAAAGTTGCTGTTTTTCCCCTTTGCAATTAATAAGTAATCTATGGGGAGATGCCCAGAGACTTTGTAAATATCCTGTTTCTCATCAAACTTTCACCTAGTTTGAGCATTCATTGATGGTTTTCCAACTTCATTATTCCTTCTAGCTGACATTTTACTGTAGAGAGGAACTTTTCTTTTTTCTTCTCATGGATGGATGGACGGACGGATATTAATATGAATTTATGGATTCTTATTTCAGTTATGGGTTATTTTCCATTACTATCATCACTGATTTTGTTGTTCAGATTGTCCCAGATTTGACCAATGGGTGTGGTATGGTTCTTCAGCCGCTATTATCTCACTTATTTATTCACGGAGACACCCGTAACCTTTTTCCAAGTTGTAAACTTGCAATTTTTTCTGCCCTAGAGTCATAATTTTAAAGCTGGAGATAACTTTAGATGTCATAATGCCTTGCCCTGGCCCCTTTATTTTACATATGAGAACTCTGACCTCAGAGAACTCAGGACATTTGTTCCAGGGCAGTGGCTTGTTGGAGGCAGAGCTTGAGCTGGAACCCAGGCACCTGGCTCTTATTCTAGAATTTTCCCAGAACACTCTCGGTCTCTTTGTCATCAAGGACCTTCTGTCATCACAGCCCTTCAGGCCATTGGGATTACCCGCAGTCTGTGCAAGGAGGGCATCAGGAACTGATGGTTCCAGGGTCACTGACAAGAGTTCTCAGATTTCTTGGGGGCCTTTCCCAAAACCCTTAACCTTGGCCCTGGGAGAAGAGAGTTCTTACAGTCTGCCGAACTTCTATCATTGTGTTGAGCAGTTTCCCAGGGCCTTCGGCTTGCCAAGAGATGAAGTTATGAGTCCTTGTTTCTCAGTTTACAACTTGCTGGTAGATTTTGGTGTGACTTGTTGGATATCTGTGGTCTGTTTTTGCCCAGAATCCCTGTCTTCTTCCTTCCTTCCCTACAAATCGGGAGGGGGGACTAGTGCCCTATTCGTAGTACATGAGATCTGGGAGAGCCAGTCAGGTCATCATCGACTTAATTAATTAAGGAATGGGCCCATGATCCCAGCTGGGCCTGTAACAGTCATCCCTGGCACTTTGGCTCAAACTATCAGAAAAAGAGGGCTTTCTTTTCATTGCAATAGGTAGTGGCAGAGAACCAAGTAACCTGGGATTTCTGGGACTATTTTTGCTGCCATGTCAAAAGAATCTGCCTGGAAAATGGAGCTAACTCAGGAAACAGGAAAACAGAGCTGAGAAATACAGAGACAGAATGAGTGCTGATTGACATTAGTTGAATCCTGATCCCACTGAGCCATCTACTCCCAGATATTTTTAGTCGGGAGCCAAATAATTCAGTGTCTTTCCTAAGCTGCTTTAGGTTTCAATCACCTGTAGTGAAAGTGAGTGAGTTTCTCTTCATACTTAGACCCCTTCACCCAGAGCCTCAGCCCCTCAAGGGGATAAAGTTGACCCAGGCAGCGTCTCCTGGCCGAGGTGTCCAAGGGACCCCAGAAACACTGCTCCCCTGATCGGATGGGGAGCCTGCCTGGTACCCACTGTAAGGCCAAAGGGGTATGGCTTCTTTGAGGCTGAGGCTCTCCCTCTGTTATTCTTCTCCTCTTGCTTCATACTGTAGTTTCCAGCTCACGCTTGTGTGTGTGTGTGTGTGTGTGTGTGTGTGTGTGTGTGTGCATGCACTTGTGCATGTCCCCTTTTCTCCTACCTTGCTGAATTATCCTGAGGATCAAATGGGCTGATGTAAGCACAGTGCCCAGCTCAGCGCCTGGCACTTACAACAAACCCTCTTTCCCTTTCCCATCTCTCCTCCGGATTCAGGATGTGATTTAAGAATCTGTAATGTATTCCAGTTTTCATTGGCCTGGATAAATAATGGGGAGTTGGAGCACAGTTGCCAGAAAGTTGCACTAGTTTTAATTAATTTTATCTGTTTAGAGTGCGATACCTCAAAGTCATTGACTAAATCTGTGTCACATATGTTTATGCACATCGGTATTTTTCTTTGCAGCTGACAGCTGAAGACCTTGTTTTGTTCCATGACACGACAGCGGAGCAAAATGTGCCATGTTTTCTCAAGTGATGCCTGCCAACTCTCCAAATGTCACATTGGGTGAGGCATTTCACATGGGGGAGAGCTCCAGGCTTGAGTATGGTCAGAAGGACCCGCAAGCCTGTTTTAAGTCCTCCATTTTTCAATACATTGATTTTCTTTATCAAAGTTACAAAGTAATTCATACTTACAAGTCAAATAATAGAGTTTATTAAAAAACACTCCACTCTGAAGTAAACAAGGTAAGCAGATTCATATGTAACCTGACACGTTTTTTCTATGCACAGTTTTCTACATACACACCTTTGCTCCCACATTTCTTACATATACAAACATATATAAGCATATATATGTTAAAGACTACCCCTTTTAATTTTTAATACAAAAATAAGATCACTTAACAAATATTTTATTTATTTATTTGACAGAGAGAAACACAGCTAGAGAGGGAACACAAGCAGCGGGAGTGAGAGAGGGAGAAGCAGGCTTCTTGCAGAGCAGGGAGCCCAATGTGGGGCTCGATCCCGGGTCTCCAGGATCATGACCTGAGCCGAAGGCAGTTGCTTAACCAACTGAACCACCCAGGCGCCTATATAGCTCACTTTTTCTTTTTTTAAGATTTTATTTATTTATTTGACAGAGAGAGAGAGATCACAAGTAGGCAGAGAGGCAGGCAGAGAGGAGGAAGCAGGCTCCCTGCTGAGCAGAGAGCCTGATGCGGGCCTCGATGCCAGGACCCTGAGATCATGACCTGAGCCGAAGGCAGAGGCTTCAGCCCACTGAGCCACCCAGGCGCCCTAACTCACTTCTTTTTAACTTAATAATCACAGATCTCTTTTTAGGTCAGTGCATGTGGTTATAACTCATTGTTCTTTACGGTTGCATTGTTTTCTTTTTATGATTTTTTTTTAAGATTGTATTTATTTATTTTACAGAGAGAAACACAGCCAGAGAGGGAACACAAGCAGCGGGAGTGAGAGAGGGAGAAGCAGGCTTCTTGCAGAGCAGGGAGCCCAATGTGGGGCTCGATCCCGGGTCTCCGGGATCATGACCTGAGCCGAAGGCAGTCACTTAACCAACTGAGCCACCCAGGCGCCCCTCCTTGTTTTGTTTTTAAATTTATTTTGTTTCACTTTTAAAATTTTTATTTCATTGAAATTCAATTAATTAACATATAGTGTATTCTTAGTTTCAGAGGTAGAGGTCAGTGCTTATCACATCATGTGCCTTCCTTAATGCTCATCACCCAGGTACCCCATTACTCCCCACCTCTCCTCTAACAACCCTCAGTTTGTTTCCTATGGTTAAGATTCTTGGGCGCCTGGGTGGCTCAGTGGGTTAAAGCCTCTGCCCTCAGGTCATGACCCCAGGGTCCTGGGATTGAGGCCCGAGTCTGGCTCTCTGCCCAGCAGGGAGCCTGTTTTCTCTGATTCTCTCTGCCTGCCTCTCTGCCTACTTGTGATCTCTCTCTGTGTCAAATAAATAAATAAAATCTTAAAAAAAAAAAAAGTCTCTTATGGATTGCTCCCTCTCTGGTACATCTTATTTTATTTTTCCCTCCCTTTCCCTATGATCTTTTGTGCTATTTCTTATGATCCACATATGAATAAAATCATATAATTGTGTTTCTCTGATTGACTTATTTCACTTAGCATAATACCCTCCAGTTCCATCCATGTCATTGCAAGTGGTAGCATTTCTCTTTTGATGACTGAGGAATATTGCATTGTATATATATTGCACATTTAAAAAAAAAACTAACATATATTATTTGCTTCAGGGGTACAGGTCTGTGAATCATCAGTCTTGCACAATTCACAGCACTCAGTGTAGCCCATATCCTTCCCAATATCCATAACTCAGCCACCACATGCCTCCTCCCCCCACCCCCCAGCAACCTTCAGTTTGTTTCCTGAGATAAGAGTCACTTATGGTTTGTTTCCTCCTTGGTCTCATCTTGTTTCATTTTTTCCCTCCCCTGCCCACCATGACTCTCAAATTCCTCATATCAGAGAGATCACTTGACAATTGTCTTTCTCTGATTGACTTATTTTGCTCAGCACAATTCCCTCCAGTTCCGTCCATGTTGCAAATGGCAAGATTTTGGTTTTTTTGGTGGCTGCATAGTATTCTACTGTATATCTATATACCACCTCTTCTTTACCCATTCATCTGTTGATGGACATCTAGGATCTTTCCATAGTTTGGCTATTGTGGACATTACTGCTATAAACATTCGGAGTGTATGTGCCCCTTCGGATCACTACATTTGTATCTTTAGGGTAAATACCCAGTAGTATGATTGCTGCGTCATAGGGTAGCTCTATTTTCAACTTTTTGAGGAATCTCCATACTGTTTTCCAGAGTGGCTACACCAGCTTGCATTCGGACCAAGAGTCTAGAAGGGTTCCCACTTATCCCCCTCCTCGCCAACAGATGTTGTTTCCTGACTTGTTAATTGTAGCCCCTCTGACTGTAAGGTGGTATCTCACTGTGGTTTTGATTTGTATTTTTCTGATGCCAGGTGATTTTGAGCACTTTTTCATGTGTCTATTGGCCATTTGGATGTCTTCTCATGCACTATACATCTTTATCCATTCATCTGTCGATGGACGTCTGGACTCTTTCTATAATTTGGCTATTGTGGGCATTGCTGCTGTGAATATTGGGGTGCAGGTGCCCCTTCAGATAATACATTTGTATCCTTTGAGTAAATATCCAGTAGCGTGATTGCATTGTTTTCTCTTTTATAGTTGTACCATTATTTAGTTAATCTATTTTTAAAAAGATTTTATTTATTTATTTGAGAGAGAGAGCATGAATGGCTGAGGGGCAGAGGGAGAAGCAGATTCCCCTGGAGCAGGGAACCTGATGTGGGACTCGATCCCAGGAACCTGGGCATCGGACCTGCGCCAAAGGTAGACCCTTAACCAACTGAGCCACCCAGGCACCCCTTTAATGTATTAATAGATTTTTCAAGTTATCGACAGCTTTTTGCTGTTCCATATAACACTGAAATAAATACCTTTGTGAATATACTTATTTATATTCAAGGAAACATTTAGCTGTTAACTTTTGGCCAGTGTGCTACACGTGAGGGAAACTTACTGTATCATCATTTGCCTGGCGTGTCTGTCTGTCCACCGCACAAGACAGCATCCTCACTCGCTTTCCCAAGGCAGGAGGCTAAACAGAGCTCTATTTGTAAAATACCGTCCTGTGAGTGCAGAACTTGGACTCCAAGGGAAGACCAGCCTTCCTCCAGGCATGACCTGGGAGCAGTGATTTCTCTGCTCCTTCCTTTCCCTCTGCCCTGCTGTGGCCTCCGCATCTTGGCCACCTCCACAGTCAGTGACAAGATGCTATTGGAGTCAAAGGGCTTGGAAGCCCGGATGAGGTGATCAATCTCCACTCTCCCGGCATGCGGGGCGGAGTCTGTGCCTTCCGAATGGCCTCAGGGGTGCTGGGTATAGAGTAGGTACTTAATGTGAAATAAGAACAATAAATCCAATGGCAAAAGTGATACCTTTGAAGTTCAGGTCAACTCTGAGCCATCTGAGAAGAATGAATGGAATGGATAATCGAAATTCATAGATAATCCCAAAGTTCACCCTAATATGTGCAGGCTCTTTACCTATTCAACCCTTCCTCAGAATGGCTAACTCCTGTATTTATTTTTTCATTTTTGTGAGACAAGTGAAACTGAGCAGTGAAATGACCATCAGGAATGTGAAAAGAGGAGGAATCAGAGTCCTGAGTGAGACATTCGTAGATGTCTCAGAGGCGACTTCTGAATCACAGAGTGTCAAGTCTGCCAAATGGTCTAGCCACTGATGGACACAGAGACCTAGGAATGGCAGCACCCCTCCCTGGGCTGCTCCAGACCTGGGTGCGGTGAGAGGTGATAGGAGGAGCGATTAGATGACTCTCAGTCTGTGGCCTTCTTGAGCTGCCCCAGCTTTGCTCTTGAGGTTAATCATGGATATCAGCCTTTAGGATGGACCTCAGTGTTTCTTTCCAGGGGAGGGTCTAGGTGCATTTTAGTTAAAAAGAGTGATTTCCTCTCATCCCTAAGGAAGTGGAAAAGGAATGTGCTGTGTGGAGGGAAATGGATTGAGGGTAGCAAGAGGTGGCTGCTCAGGCTGGTGGTTTGGTGGGTCTGCACCCGGCTTTGCCGCAAGCTAACGGCATGACTCCAGGACCTTGGTGTCAGCTTTCTCTGCCACAGTTCCTCTCTAAAACGAAGGAGTTGTGGGCGCCTGGGTGGCTCAGTGGGTTAAAGCCTCTGCCTTCAGCTCAGGTCATGATCTCAGAGAATCCGGAATCTCTGCTCAGCGGGGAGCCTGCTTCCTCCTCTCTCTCTGCCTGCCTCTCTGCCTTCTTGTGATCTCTCTCTCTCTGTCAAATAAAGAAATAAAATCTTTTTTAAAATAAATAAATAAAACGAAGGAGTTGAAATGTAGGATTCTAAGACTGGACCATCTCTGACTCTGGAAACTGCCCTGCAAGCCTGAAGAATTTCACACTGTCGCTCGATAGGGGGGTTTCAGCGGGAAGGGGGGACAGATGGCTTTCTCTGGAACCGGTTCAGAAATGTGGTGTGTGATGTATGGTGTGAATGAAGCATGGTGCCCTTTAAACACAGCTTCAGCCTGGGAGTGCTCTGGCTTTCATTCACATTCCAGCGTCGCTGCGGGCACGGGCAGCGCTCATGGGAGGGCTCGCGCACTGAAACACACGCACGCACACCAGCTCTGACACACACTCGATGACTCAGGGCAAGAGCATTACACACACGGGCTGATGCATCAGGGACGTTTACACACACACAGGCCCACACTCCCTGTGACGTGTGGATGTGCCTGAGCCGCTGGGACAGTCACTCCCTCAGGAGCCTGGGCTGACTCTCACACCAGCGTCTGCAAATGATTTATGTTCTTGGCTCCTTGGAACCGTGTCACTGTTCAACCCTTTCCTTCCATCCCACCCCCTACTTGGCTACTTTTGGTCTCTTGCTCCAGAACCCCACCATCTCCATAGATCTTTTCCAAGTCTGAGGCTCTTTGTTTCTGATCACTCCCCAGCTGTGCGGAGTCCTTTCCCCATGGGGTCCCCTCCCCTCCCTGATGTGGGCGTCTCCTCCTGGCCTCCCTCAGAGGGTCTTGGCTCAAGGGTCTCCAATATCTGGCCCATTTGAGCCAGAGGAGGGGACCCGAAGGTTGGTTACATGGTAGAACGTGCCGGCACCTTCTGGAGTGTGGTCTTCAGTACCTTCTCTTCCCAGCAGTCCGGGCAGAGGGAGGTGTTTGGACATCCTGAGAACCCAGCTCTAAGAGTCGAGCAGGAGCAGCTGTTTCTGAAGGTGCAGAGAAAGGAAGATTCGGCACATCCAAAAGCAGGTAATGGGCTATAAGCCTTGGCTCTTTCCAGGTACCTGTCCCAGAGTAGGTACAGGCCAGGGGTGGGGAGAGATGGCGCGGAAGGAGGAGCTCACTGAGCACTGAGGTCCGTGTGGAGTTGTCACGGACCTGCCTTCATCTGAATGTGGCTGCCGGCCATAGTTCTAACAGAACACAGCGGAACCTGTCCTGATGCTTTTAGGAGTGAAACGCTCTCTCCCTGGTGGGTCCTTCAAAAATGAGAGGGAGTATAGTGGAGTCTGGTGACCAGGCCAGGATCAGGATATGCTTAAGCCTTTAATATCTATGTGCTCCTGGGTACGTCGCGTGTCACCGTGAGCCGCTGCTTCCTTGGCTGTTAAGTACCCTGATAGCAATCCTCCATCCTCCAAAGATGCGGTCCTGGGGCATCTGGTGAGATCCTGGACATGGCTGTGCTTTGACAAATTCCTCTCTCCAGGAGAGAAGACAGTTGGGCACATCTACGTATGTGCTAGTTCAGTGATGCTGAGAAGAACCAAGGGGGCCTGTGTGCCTAGAAGCATGGAAACTCTTGACTAGCTGTTGATAGCTGAGATGCCCGCTTTCAACTCTGAAATTTTAAGCATCTACTAAGCCTTGAGAGGAAAGCGTTTCCCTCTGTTTCTGTGTGAGAACTTAACTCTGACCACATTCAATCCATCTGAAGGACTAGACTGTGGAGGGAACTACCTTGCCTTAGTTGTAGAAAGAGTCTACCTCAAGCCTGGATGTTTGAATATCATCTGGGCCCCTCCCCACTTCAACACTGGAAAAGACGCGAGCAAACAGAGACTTTGGTTAACTACTTCCTTGTAGCTGATTTGCTCATTTTGGACTTAAAGTTACTTTTCCTAGAAGAGCTAAGATTATCTTGGAGACACCCTGACAGGCTAAACAAGTCCCACCCTGTTTCTGCCAAGACCCCAAACACTAAAGGGGAGAAGCTCTAAGATGAAGAAGAAGACACAATTGATCTGAACATGCCATGTTGGTCTTTCAGTAGAAGAATCTGGAATTTTCCTTCCAAATTCTTTTTTTTTTTTTAAAGATTTTATTTATTTGACAGAGAAAAACACAGCCAGAGAGGGAACACAAGCAGAAGGAGTGAGAGAGGGAGAAGCAGGCCTCCCGCCGATCAGGGAGCCTGATGCGGGACTCGATCTCGGGTCTCCAGGATCATGACCTGAGCGGAAGGCAGTCGCTTAACCAACTGAGCCACCCAGGCACCCCTCCTTACAAATTCTTAATCCCCTGGGTATAATCTTCCGGAGGATGTAGTGCAGAGACTAGAAAAACTACCCTATATTTAAATATGCATTGATGTGAAGGAGGACCAATTTCCTGTAATCCAGCAAACGATCCACAGTGTAACATGTTGTTTGCACCTCTGTTTCAGACAAATTTAATATATGGAAAACGAATATGATGGTTATTGAACTCTCAGTTAAATATTTAACTTTTATAGCAGTTACTATGTGCCTGGCACAGTTCTAAGCATTTTCCTACAATATTAATCTATTTAATCTTGGTGATGCCCTTATGAGGTGGGTACCCTTATCTCCATTTGCTGACTCCAGAAAAGGACTCCAGAGAAGAGCTTCCAGAGTCT